>CABFWB010000616.1:185174-204227 GCA_902151455.1 Timema bartmani | reverse complement strand
GGGGGGGGGCGCACTAGGCTAAATGTCTACATGGTGTTAGATGGGGAGGGGGTATAAAAAGGTAAGAAAAAAGCGTTACGTGGTTTATGAACGACCCCTAAGACGCGGTGCTAAAATAAACAAAAAAAACACATCTTAGGTCAGGAATAAAGTTCAAACCAGACATCTCATCTGCAATCTACTTTTTTTTAAAAAAAAGCCGTAGAATTGAGACCACTGAACATTGATACTATTTTACCATATTTTACAAAATAGAACAAAATAAAAAATAAAAGATTGAAAAACTACTTAACAAGCCTACACCCACTTCAGTGGCCGTTTGGTTTAAGGTGCTACTCTCACAGTAGAGTAGACTGCCGATGACATTGAAAACAAGGTTCGAGTGTACAAAGAGTCTTTTTTCAAGGTGGTTTTCCACTTCTTAGACACAAATTCGGGTACACTTCTTCTAAATATAACCTTTCTAATCCCTATTAAGTACATAGGCTAAGTGAATAACCCAAACGGGTAATAAGAAGTGGTACTTAAAAAAAGGTCTCATTTCACGGTTTCCAAGTTGAGAGCGCATAAAGCTTGTCGCTTACTAGGGCGCGCCGCGCTGCCGAGAAGAAATTCCCTTTGTCTGCTTCTTCTATCAAATGGTGCAACGTCTACTACAGTGCGACGTGAAGCACCGCGACGCTCAGGAGCGGCTTGTGGAATCTCCATGCCAAGAAGTCTCGAGGTTTATAGAGAAGACTATTTTCCTTTCGCCATGCCGCTCCGGGACTGTGTGTGCGGGGGTATATGCAAGGAACCAAAGGAGAAATGCGCCATTCGTGATTCGGGTGCATTGCTTAAGCGCCGGCATGCCTCCCACTACAACATGTGTTCGTTTTCGTTGTGAACTGTGAGTGTTTTGTCTTTTATTTAATTTATTTGAGGTATTTAACGTGTACTGTCTGAACTGACGGATAATATATCAGCACACGACTTATAAACTAACTCAAATCCAGAACAGACACATCATCCAGGGTCGTTAATTCATCCCTGTGAACCCGAAGTTTGTGTGTTCAAACCTAGCCGGAGTCGATGGATTTTTCTTAAGCGATAAAAAAATCCGTAGCACAATTTACTTTGGTGGGGAATTAAAGCCGTCGGTCCTATGTCGATTGTAGCATAAGAAATACCCCTTGAAGGTACGTAAAAACATCTTTCCCTGTAAAATTGGTAGACCATTTCGTCCTCTCCTATTACGTGAAATTTCTACCACATTTCATCAATGAAACGTATTTCGGCCATGTTGGGAATCAAACTCTGGACTCTTAGCTCAATAGACGGACACGCTACCGACTAAGTTAAGGTTTCGGACCTTTGCCATCTATTCTTACTGTTTATTTTGGCGAGTGATTCAACAAAATCGCCATCAAATAGCACGTTTCCACTGTATTTTTCCTTGTAGATTTAATTAATTAAAAATAGAGGAGAAACATGGTAATCAAAAGCAAATGTTTTATATAACATTTTGGTAATAAGAAAATAACACAACAAAAATTTTTTCAGATAAACTAAAGAAACCTTACGGATGGACTGCACTCCCACTCGCCGTGGGCGACTATCTTAAAACCTAACTTCAAAGTGATTTATAGTTTGGTGCGTAATTGTGTATCAAATATCCTGGCTAATCAACAACGAGATGTGTTCCTAAACTACTTCCCATTTTTCCTTCATACGTTTAATGATAACGTTTAAGAAATATTGGTATTAAAATTAACAACACATTTATTCTTCAACGAAAACATTTCATTTAGGGAGGTTTGTTTTTGTTTTTCTCAAAACCATATTCGTAGTCAAATGGGTATTCAGGGGACACAATCAACTTGCCGTTAACGTGACGTAAAGGAACATAGTGTGTTATCAGGATTCAAGTTGTATTTTTTTTAAAAAACTCCATAGTGGGAGCCCACAAGTGAGCTAAGCCGACCAAATGGCCTTCGTCATTAGCGATGATAGTGCCAACATTTTCGGATAGAGGGTATTATTTGGTCAGCACAACGAACCTTTCATAAACCGTTAATATCAGTTTTCTAAACCGGGGCTGCTACTTATTTATTCATTCCTATTCCTATTTCTAATTTGTTCTCACGAGGCTGAGTTTGACCGCGTTCCAGACCCACTGCCTCACAGATAAATTTTGAAAGCGTTGGTGATCGAACTCGGTACCTCTGAATCTGTAGCCAGAAACTCCGACCCCTAGACCAAAGAGGTGGTCTACTTTATATAAATGATAACCTAAAAAAATGAGCCAAAAAAGTTAATGGAGTTGGACTGTTAGGAAGCGAATTGTTTCCCAAAATATAACTTGGAACTATCAAGACTAATTTGTCTTTAAGTAATTGCAATAGAAACATACTGTAGCTACAAAATAGAGCGTAGGAAGAGGCCATGATGCTTTAGTGTCCATGAGATGCGGACTATTATACCATAAACAAACAATTAAGGTACTAAATAGCCGTGTTGATTACCCGCAACATGATTGGCTGGTCGGGACAAGGCGGCACACTTGCCGTAACGTAACGTCACGTGACAGATTTTCCTCTGGACAGTTCTTACGTTAAGTTAATGACGCGTACACGTTGCTTTAAATATTTTGCGCTGGTAACCATTAAGAAAATATGAGGAGAACATCTACGTTACGCCATCCTTACAATACGTTACGTTATATGTTACGTGAAGTTAAAGTTTATTATGATCTCGGCACTATAGTGATTTCGGAGATTCTGATTAGGTTCAAGTTGGGATTGACTAAGACATAGTCTAAGTGAAAATCTGACAGCCTCTGTGGTCTAGTGGTCGGAGTTACTAGATACTGATCCAGAAGTCTTGGGTTCGATCCCCAGCGCTTCCAGAATTTATCTGTGAAGCAGTGGGTCTGGAATGCGGTCAACCCAACCTCGTGAGGACAAATGAAGAGCTACTTGAGTGAAGGAGTAACAGCTCCGATATAGGAACCTGAGGTTTAACGGCTGAAGGATCCATAGTGTTGATCACATGACACCCGCTATCCTCAAATGTTTGCACTATCTTTGCCAACATGCGGCCGGCCGCTCGGCCGGTAAAGCTCGCTTGTGGGCTGACGTTATTGAGTTATTATCATCATCATCATTATTATTATTTAGATAGCAGCTTTTTAATCAGGTGTCTATACTTAAAAAGTTGTATTTATTTCTAGACTGCTGAGGACGGGGAGATCAAGGTTCGGATCTCGCTCGGGTGAACTGAGGGTGAATTTTCCTAAATGTTTTCCCCCTCTCTCTCCTCGCAAATGAGGGTTCACTTCCTCTATATTCAACCCTCACCATTTCTAATCCATTAGCGTAATTAGTACTTAAGTGTATAACCTGAATGGGTAGTAAGACGTGGTGCTAAGTATTATTATTATTTATTTGTAAATGTCAAATCTAGCAAATAATAAGAAATGAGTGTTCAGGTAAGTTATAGTAACAACTAATAATAAATTTGGTGACGTCATCAAGAGCATTTATTACGCCGTACCACCAGTAGGACGCGAATAATGTGCCTAAGTTGCCCCCCTTGAGTAGAGTAAAATAGCTCAATATTAAATGTGGTTCAACACATCTACTTTTTCTAATACCCATTTTTTGCTCTTTTTTTCTCTATTAAGTCTTAGTATCCATTTGTGCTATCCGACTATTTAAATTAATAAGGTGGAGTTAATGTAGAAGAAATTAACCCAATTTACATGAAAACCCTATCTTTTTGAAAACATCTACAGTAATACATAATAGGATATAAATGTGTAATAACTAATTAAATTATTATAACTAACCAATTATAAAAACTCGGTGGTCTTGGGTTAAAATGCTCACCTTAGGACCCGAANCCCTGAAAAATTGGTAGACCATTTCGTCCTCTCCTATTACGTGAAATTTCTACCAGATATTGCAGGCAGCACTAACCAACTGGATGGATAAAAATCAAATCAAACCAACTTTCGGGTTGGTGAGTTGTTTAGAATAAGAATAACTAATCATGATGAGAAGTTTCAGTAATCCATTTAAAAATTTAAAAATCTGTGGGAGTAAGTGAATGAATATCTGCACAAATTTTCCCCCTAGTGGGTAAGCGAGCAACTAACAAGACTGCTACCTCTACCAATTTTGCCCCCACTTCCCTGTCACAAAGGTTCGTCAGAATTAAACTGATTCCAATTTCGTTGTCAAACACAGAAAATCCCACCACTATGCGATTTCTTGGTCGAGTGTCATCTCGTATCTAATTTCCCAATCAATCGACCTTGAAACAGGCTATTTAGTAAGTAGCTTACACTTAACTCGGTCCGAAGTGATTTAGTATATTGAGCTAAGGATCATGGGCTCGATTCCCGACAAAGTTGAAACATTGATAATCGGTGATATTGAGGTTCCCCTTGATGGGGAGAATAGAATTGAGAGGGTATATACACCCTAATATTCGTGTAGGAATAAGATAGACCATTGTATCGAATTGGAACTGGTTTATGATTGTATCGATTCAAGAGTTAAATTAGTTCGCCAGTCGTTAACCGATAGTGGTTGTTTTAAGAAGTGTTTGTTAAATGTCTCCCAATGAAAATAAAGACATTTCTAACCTTGCATCACTAAAAAAGAGTCACGTTGTCTTCACACCAACTGCAATGTATTTTATGTGTGGTTTCTTGTTTTTGTGGACGGTCTGTGTCACATGTGTTCCTCTTGCAAGCAGCTGCATACTAGGCCCGCATCCACGTGCACACCAGTATAGGACCAGATCTTCAAGGTCGATGTCATTTCTCTTTAGAGAGGAGAGCTTACGCACACCTAGAGAGTGATTTTCCCTGAGATATACCTATATATTTATCATTTTATGTAAACCATGTGGAACGCTAAGATGTATCGATCAAATTGTATCAGTATATCGGTTGTGTCCGATATATTGAGTTGCATTAGTTGGGGTGAACTGGAATTACATTTTTAAGGGGGGGGGGGGGTGTAGATAACATGAGAAAAGGGTTGTGTTTTTTTTCCATAGCAAAACTCTTTTTGTCAAAAATAAATAATTATTGCTTCAGTAGGAACATATAGTTTAATTCCCTTCACTCGGGTATATCAACAGTTGTTGAATATCTGTCGTGAGCATAGCGGCATTAGATGACACACTTTTTAAATTAAGAGAAAAAGTTGTCATTAAATTCCAGGACACCCTTGAAAGATATTCAACAACTCTTGATATCAAACTATGTTTCTACTGAAGCAATTTTTGGCTTATTTTGACCAAAACAAATAATTTGATATAAAAAACGACAAAAATACTGCTCTTAGCTCGTGTCAAATCAAGCCATTTTGTTTTATTCTACATAATTTATAAAAACTGCATTTAATTAATCTAACATCCATTGTTCTTTTAACATGAATAAAATAATAATTCTATAATTTATTGCATTATTTATATTGTTGAATAAATAGTAATGCACCTTCTTTCATATTATTCTACACTTACATTAAATTTGGATTTGTTTATATTCCGTCCCCTGTTTTCGAACTATCCGAAATTTCTGTTATTTGATCACCTGTCATCTTAGCTCAGTCGGTAGCGTGTCTACCTACTGATTAAAGGGTCCCGGGCTCAATTCCCCGCATGACAGAAAATTTATCATTGGTGAAATGTGGATTTATACTTTCACACTGATAAATTAACGGCCAGAGACTGGATGCTGTGCCTATCTTAGTCCTAAGTTAGATTATAAGGCCTATGACATTACGACAGGCCTAGCAAGCCGGCAGTGGAAAAAATTACGACTTGAATAAAAAAAACTAACCCAGTCCAAAGGCTGTAAACAGTAATAGTTGTAAATTAAAGTAAACATCACTTGTCGGTCCCGTTTAATACAGATAACTGTAACTACACGTATATTTTTTAAATTGATATTCCATTTCTATCGCCATCCCTAACATATTTGCGTTAGTGTCGAGTGCGGAGGTAAGAGGAAGAGCCACATAATAGGGTGTTATTCTGTGAGTGGCAATAATTGGCTACCGAGGCTACTACTACTACTAACTACACCCCTTACAATCATCGGTCAACGAGTGGTCAGTGCGAGTCTTACAAACAGGCTTCCTCCACTTTCAAGACCGGTTCCTTACTTCCTAGACAAGCCCTGGGTGGAATAACCAGAGACCCTGGACAGGGCCAGCCCGTGGTGTGAGGAAATAAGGTGAAACCGTGCGCATGTTCTCCCACCCTTCCTTCTTGTCGTGACGTCAGCTTCGGGGGAGTCAGGTAGCTGTAGAAGGAACAACTTGAGGAAACCAAGCAAATAGTCCACCTCTTTAGTGTATTTAAATGTTTTAAAGGGTAGGAATCATGCCTAGTTGTGCAGTGTATGGGTGTAGTAATTATTCCCAAAAAACTAAAGGCAGCAATATTAAATATTTTGGTTTTCCGAAGGATGAACTTAATACAAGAAAGTGGATAGTGGCATGTAAAAGTTTATTATAGCTTGGAACAAATATTTCAAAAATATGTTTTCAGTAAACTACCCTTAGTTAAGTTTNTAAATAGTGTTTTTGGCACCGTGCGTTTTTACCCGTTTGAGTTATTCGCATGTTTGACCACGCAAATATACGTGAGGGGAAGATGGTTGAATTTAGAGGAAGTGTACTTGCATTTGCTTGGTGGGAGTGTGGAAAACCATTTAGGAAAGCCTCCCGCTTCCGGGATTCAACAACTGAAGGGGGTATATATTAATAAATTTTGTTAATATTTTTGCTTAGGCTCTCACTATTTTTTGAGCATTTGTAGACCTGTATTTATACCCCAAAAAATATGCCCTTCATCGATTTACCTGTCCAGGAAGTAAGTATATTTATATTAATAACGTAGGAAATTGCGGGGCGGGAGAGTCGAAAACTATTTAGGAACATGAACCTAAGTAAATCCGGTTGGTATTTGGATCTCGATCTCTCTGTCACTGACAAACCAAACTAGATAAGATTGTTGACTG
The DNA here is from genome assembly GCA_902151455.1 of Timema bartmani. NCBI lineage: Eukaryota > Metazoa > Arthropoda > Insecta > Phasmatodea > Timematidae > Timema > Timema bartmani. The sequence goes on along the minus strand of CABFWB010000616.1, from coordinate 197,206 downwards.
TGTACACGTTCCGACGATGTGGGTGAATGAATATTAATTTTTTTAAATTCTTTTCATTTATAAAAGTGTACAAAGTTTAGATTAAACTGTACATTGTTTTTAAAAATTTTGCATTACTTAAACCGAATATTCATCAGTAAACTACTATTAAATATTTTTCAAAGCCTACTATAAATATTTATATTATAAAAATCTTACTGGAAGCCAATCGTTGGCGCCATTTCCAATAATAGATATTTTTTTTGACTCATAGAGAGATGTGGCCCTAATATTTCAACTCTAGCCTGGATATTAATAATGACAAAGGAGCGTCTTTTTATTTTAATAATGGTTTATAGTATTTTTATTTTTTAATATACTTTGCTTTTTTTGGTTACATATTTTGTTTTGTGTTTCTTCTGTTGTAAATAATAATGGTTTATCCCTGTTCTTTATTCGTTCAAGTCAAGGATTTTGTTTGAAATTAATAATTCATAATGTTGATGGAATAATTGGAATACATTTGTTAACATGTGCACCACAATATTTTGAGTAGTAAAATATAATCCTTATGTTTGGTAAATTTAACAAGCTTGTTCACTTTGCAGAATATTGTAAAAATATATTTAAGTTCATTGTTCCATACCCATATTATTCCAGCTACAGATATTCTAAAAGATTTTTACATATTTCTACATGATTATATAGTGATATAGACAAGGTATATTGTTTAAATCTAAAGATAACTCCAGAACGTGCCATAGCCCACAATGCTCGCAGTAAAGCAAGTCCCCCTAAGCTGACGTCATGCGCAGAAACGGACGAGTTTTAGAGGCCGGACGGTTTCACCTTATTTCCTCACACCACGGGGCCAGCCATAAGAATTATTCCGACACTTGCCACCCCACCCCATCCTAAGATCAACACTTGATATGTTAAAAGTAATCATGTTAAGTAAGCTTCAACATACCTGACCAATGACCATTAGTTTTAAATAGTATTATTAATAACAAATCAGATATATTTTTAGCACCACGTTTTACTACCCACTCGGACTATTTGCGTATGTTATATTTTAATTTTCATTTATGTGCACTTTGTGAATGGACTTATTATATCAGCACACGACAATTTCTATGAGTGAGAACGAAAGAACCTACCAATTTTGCCATAAAGGGTATTTTCACATAACTCCCAGGGTTCTTTGACATGCCACAATCGACACGGGACCAACGGATTTACTTCCCCTCCGAAGGAAGTTGTGCTCAAGAAAAATCCGTTGACCCCAGCCGGCTTTGAACCCACGAATATTGGGTCCTGAGGCGAGCACTTTACCCCAAGAACACCAGGGTTGACCTCACGTAGGTTCTCTACTAATTACGCTAGTGTGTTAGAAATGAGGAAGATTGAATTCAGAATAAGTGTAGCCGAATTCATGTGGAGAGAGGGTGGAAAGCCATTTAGGAATAAAAATTCTCAGTACACCTGACTGGGACCGAAAGACGATCTCCTCGTCATCGGCAGTCTCGTCTATTGCAAGAGTAGCACCTTAGACTATGCGGCCATTGAAGTAATTCATAAATTAACGAAAGAATAATCATAAAATAAATTACCCGTTTATAGTTTCTAGATATTTGCCAAAGCTCCGCTTTGTTTTTGATTATGGCGTTCCTTTACAATTCCCATTTGTGATACTTGGATCCTGATAATTATTTTCTTTTATGGGACATATTATCTTTTTACACGCTAAAACTTGTTTTAAAGCCTAATAATCCAAAGAAAACAAGAAAATGTATCATTTAATAATCACTGGAGTACATGTATTTCTTTAAAACAAGCAAAACAAGATACAAAAACCATAATCACTGTAATACCGCCTAAAATCACTTCCTTTTTCAGCTCATTAGCTTTTAAAACAGGGGCGCCTGCAGGGTGAGGCCCTGAGATTCTAAGGTTGCATAAATATTAGAAGTTTGAAATATGTTTCTTATGTTGTATCTTATTTTCAAGAAACAAGGATTGCCTTAAAAAGCGTCTTTTGAGGTTTCAAATTAATAAACTCTCCCGGGGGAGGACCACCGAACCCTCCGCCGTACTGGGGGATATTCCATACTCCCCTGGAGAAAAACTCTGCGGGAGCCCTTGGCTCTGACTGGTGTTGCTAGCTGTGAATACTTCTATATGTGTTTCATATGTCTATAGAAATCGATGAAATCGTTCATCTACGAGTTGAGTTGGCAAAGGCCAAATCCATTATTGAAAGACAGGCGAAATACATAGTAAGACTCAGCCGTCACCCATCGCATGGAAGTCTCCCTACGACTACATCGTCAGGTCATATTGTTAAGACCATAAGACACGTATACCTCTGCAAATGTTGCAACAAGGGTGCCAGTGGAAACAGTCCCGTCCGTAAGACCAGCACGAGCTCCGATGGAGCTAAGCCTGAGTTGCTTCCGAATGGGGGTTCAGCAACACCCTCCACCAGCATGGCTTTTAACGGGAGTGCAATGCCCTCCCCTGCCAGTGATGGCAACAATATCCCCTCCACAGTTATGGGTCTGAACGGTGGTATACGCCCCAACGGAAATGATGACGAAATACCTTACGTAAATTTAATAACACCAACATCAATGTGGGATAATCTGTGAATATATCGAGTGTCATGAGGGTGTAGCAAAATTAAACTTGAAAACATGTATGATAAGCAAAACATATATAATATTAAATCTTGATGATGTATTATTAGAACAACTTCATATCAAGCTAATTGGTAACAAAATATATTCATTAATGTCAAAAATCTACAATTTATACACACAGTGACAAGGTAGATACGCTAATTTATGTTAATCTAAAAGTTCATAGCCTTTGTAAGGTCAAATATTCAAACAATTATTATATAATTAAAATTGAATTATATTTTAGAGGTAATTGCCTTCAATTACTTAATTGTATACAAAGTCTTATTTGACATAGTTGAATGATAAAGTAGAATATACTATTGAAAGCTGACAGGTAAAACGCACAAAAGTGTCATGAAGGTGTAAAAAACTTATATTTGAAAACATGTAAACAAAAAATAGATGATATTATTCATTGAAAGTGTTAACAACTTTATGTTTTGCTAGAACAGATTTAAATCTAGTTTAAAAGTTAAATGGTACCGTATCAAATTAATAATGTCAAAATTGAATAAGAAACACATGTGGTGAAAAGGTAGATATTATATAAGTTTATAACACTTTAAAATAGACTACGATTATTAGATAATTGTAACAGGAGTTAAATGTTTTCAATTACTTTAGTTGTATACGAAGTTTTATTTGACATAGTTGAATGATTATAATTTGATAAGAAACTGACAAGATGAATATTCTAAAATATTATAATTTAAAATACCATAATATGTCAACTCGAATAATCAAACAAATATTTAAAAAATGGGATTTAAGCTTAGAGTTAAATGTTTTCAATTGCATGGATTTATATAAAGGCTTATTTGGCATAGTTGGATGATAAAGAAAAATTAACGATATTATCTGTAAGCCAATAAATATTACGCTGTCAAACTACAGTATTAATAGTCTAGGGCAAAAATATATATAACAACTGTACAATTCTGCACATGCAGTGACAAGATTTATATTTTAAAATATCATAACACTTTAAAATACAAAACGATAGTTATTAGATACATTTGAATGATAAAGGAAAATTTACAATATGATAATATAAAAGTTTTAAATATTTGAACAATAATAACCTACCTTTATGATCGACTGTAGCTGCCATATTTTCTTGCAGAGTGACGCTATACGACACACACACACACACAAACACATACACCAGTGAATCACTCACTTAGTTGTATATGACATAGTTGAAAATATGTTGTGAAATTTGTAAAAATAAAGATTACAATGTAATGATGGGAGTGGATTGCTGGTCCGAATCTAAAGCAGTCATACGGGGTGATTTTCCACTCCCTTTCCATGCAAATGCGGATATATTTTCTTTACCTTACTCATCCCTGAGTAAATTAACCTAACCTGAGCGGGTACTAAGATTGTACAAGGGTCTATACAAACGGTTCTGTTAAATAAAACAAATTGTTCATTGATTAATGTTTTTTTGATATACCTGGACACCATTTAAAATGTATCGAAATAATATTTTTTTCAGCATTATCTTGGTGACACTCCATGTTTGTGAGCCACTGGTCCATACAGTACCCTTCATATTGCAATAAACCTCTGCACAATATAGCCCATGGTATGCACCTTTGGTTTTTGCCACTATATGCATGTGATCTGAAACTCCCTGAGACATTAAAAAAAAATAGCACTCTATATCTACTGTCGACTATTGGATGTATGGGCAGGGTTTGAGCAATAAGTAATATTGTAATATGTCGGGAATTTTAATGACAAGCAAACATTTGACAAACACCATTTAGGACGCTGTAGCACTTCGGTACTTTTGACAAAACAGACAGTCTTTTGTTTTTGTCGATGGAAAAGGGTTTGACGTAACACCGGCTCAGCTCGGTTTCAAATTACCCAAACTCTTATGTGGGTGGGCACCTTAACTCTCGCAATAGACTGGACTGATCATGACGGGGAGATTGGGGTTCAAATCTCGGTCGGGTACACCGATAAGTTTTTTTATAAATGGTTCTTCTCTCCCCCTCTACGCAAATGCGTGTACAATTCTTTTGAATTCAACAATCATCATCCCTATCACTTAAGTGTAATTAGTGCATATGCGTACAACCCGAACGGATAATGAGATGAGGTGAACAAGTAATTAAAAATATGATCTATAAGTTGAACCACCTGTGGCATTCGACAGCCTGACCTTATTTTTCCACCCAGATCCTAAGCATTTTTTTGGTAGGTGCATAGGAATGGAAAATGAGAGATTAAAAAAAAAGAGTCATAAAACAGGTTTTCCTCAGCTCCGAGAAAAATAATAATTTTTCATTTCGTGTCGTGTCATTTGAAAGACTCCTTTGGAATGCACCGAGGATCTTCTAGTTATTGTAGGGCTCTAATGAGATGATTTTACACTTTAGGGGATGCATCATTGGAAAGTGAAAATTATTTTAAAAGTAGGAAGACTGTTAAATAATCGTAAATCATTCCCAAATATACAGCTCATTTATTACTAAGCACGAGTGAGTCTAACCTTGGATATTAGAACTCCCTTTTACCCGCTTCAGTATTTTTCAAACTTTTTCCAACTGTGAACAACTTTATAATCGTTCGATGCCCGCGTGGACCACCCACCTTAATATTTACCACTTACTTGTTGAAGTAGGCAATTATCTAATGAAAGTGTTTATCAAGCAGTGAAGACAACATATTTATGTAACCTTGTTTCATATACACATTTACAATCCAATTTTCGAGGGAAGAACCTTATCTGATAGCTAAAAACAATACTAAATCTACTATCAAGTCAAGTCATATGACCTGTCATTTTTTATCTATACTATTAATAAAATAGCATTAATAATATCGTATTTTTATATGAAAATTGGGCTATAGGCCATGACATTTTCAAAATTTGACATAACGATTTGGTTTAAAATAGATATCTGGGAAGTGTTTACATGATTGTAATATAAATATCATTTGAGGATTAAATCACTTATTATTTATTTTAGAAAATTTGGGCTGAAAACGTTAGGGTCTAATAGACTATTTGAGAAAACAAATACAAAGTGTCGTAGCATTCATTTTCCTGTGGTCCTATGTGTAAACCACCTGGCACACCACCACAGACCACCAGGGGTCCGCGGACCGCAGTTTGAGAGCCACTGATGGGATGGAAGGAAATGGGGAAAAAAGGCAGTGCTTTTGCAGTTTTTGTGACGAAACATTTCTTTAGCCAAAATAAATGTAATAATGCTCAAGTAAAAACATAATAGTTTAATTTTCTTCACAATATGTTGATATCAACAGTTCCTGAATATCTGTCATGAGCGTAGCGGCATTATCTAACAAACTTTTTAAATTAAGAGAAAAAGTTGTCAATAAATTCCAGGACACCCTTGACAGATATTCAAGAGATTTTGAGGTCACCTTGTGAAGAAAATTAAACTCGATGTTTATACTGAAGAAATATTTTATTTATTTTGTGCATATAACCCGAACGGGTAATAAGACGCGGTGCTAATAATATTTATTTTGGCCAAAAAAAGTTTTGCCATAAAAACTGAAAAAACACAGACCTTTTCTCGTGTCCCCTTCCATCCCACCTTAAGGCGTCACTCTCGTGTTAGACTGGCCTGCTGATGGGGTTCGAATCTATCATGGGTCTACCGATAGTGGTTTTAACTAAATTGTTTCCAGCTCTCCTTCCACGCAGATGCGGGTATATTACGTATAAAAGGCTTCCTTCTTCATCCCCAACCCATTAGATTATCATATATGCGTATAAACTGATCAGGTAATAAGACGCGGTGATAAAAAAATACTTTTTTTTTTCTTTTGTAGCCTCGGTGAACATGCGTACTGAACGGCAAGCTTGTATAGTCTGGTTTTATAGTGAACGGGCTTGAATCCGGGTCGAGTCTTTGAGAGTGGTTTTTTTTTTTCCTAAAAGGTTTCCCCACTCTTCTTTCACAGAAATTTAGATATATTTTTCTTACATTTTATTTTGATCGTCCCTACTAAATTCGTGTGAGCTAACTTCAGCTATCCCGAATGGATAGCAGGACGTGGCGTAATGTTTTATTAATAACTATCATTTTGTTTTGACTGATAAAAAAGACGTGTTAGCGTAGAACAGAAGAAAAGAGGTAATCTTCTCTTTATGAAATAATAACACATAAGTTACCTTCTATCATTTCTATAGCAAATCCGTCATGTGATATTTGCATGCTGGAGATAGATATGAAAGATTAGATTATACGGACAGAGAAAGGTGACTTTAGCGATATTTTAAAACCATAATTTAAATATTTAAAACATATTTCATATGATATATAGTAATAAATATGTATTATCCGTGCACTAATGCTTAATTAATCAGAAGCTGCATTTTTACAACCTTCACCCCCCCCCCTCCCTCCCCACACACTTTATTGGGAAAATTTGACATGCACTTTCTGAAATAACTTTGCTTTGATAGATACCTTTGGTTTAATTATCTACACATAGTAATCTCGACAATTCTTGAATATCTGTCATGGATAATGTGGCATTTGACGAGAAATTTTTCTCTTTATTTTAAAGAAATCTCTGATCAAAGACCACAATACTCATGACCGGGCGTGGACTGGGTCGTGTTTGATTTGGGCTGCTTCACCTTCTTTAAACTAAAACAAATATAAATGCATTCAATTCTAGATTTTTTAAAATTAAATTTTAATAAAAAAAGTTCTAATGAGTAAGTCTGAGGTGCCCAGAATACATTATTTGTGAACATTTATAATTCCATTCAATTTAAAAGTATCCCATCTGATGTTGCTTGGTGTTGTTTATAAACAAACGCAAACTCATATGTTTAGTAATCCACACAATTAGGGAGTGAAGGATCATTTTACCAATTTAAATACATCAACAAGGACACACAGCTACTGTCTACTGTCTGTTAGAAGCATCTTGCTTATGCCAGTAGAAAGTACCATCGATAATTTGACTGAAATAGCCTCAAGGTTAGGTTAACTAATAATAAAGACATTTAAATACTTCACCTCACCACTGCAACTTACATTGAAACGTGGCTTCAGTGGTAGATATTGATAAATATTCAAAGGTCCATCATATTTGTCGTCCCGGGCCGGTTGGAGATTGCTAATCCACCCCTGCCCTCGACAAATATTCCAAGAATTGTCGAGATTACCATGTGTAGAAAATAAAACTAAATGTATCTATTGAAGCAATATTTGATTTATTTTATCCATAAAGGCTTTTCTTATGTAAACTGCAAAAATTACTGTTCTGAACACGTATTCCCTCTGACCCACCTTAGGGGGCCGTCTTTAAATTTCGTAAGGTTTTTTTTCTAAAATTATTTTCTACCCTTCTCCCCTCAACGTAAGGGATCGTAGGATTTTACCTCCCCCTTGCCCTTCTATCTTACGTATTTTTGTACTGTTTGGCAAACTATATTATTTTAATGGTTTAATTATTTTTAGACACGAGGATTGGTAATAAAACGAGTGATGTGAAGTTTTATAGTTAATATATTTACTGCCAAATTTTTTTTTTGTCTCACCATAAAAATTGGTAAAAAAACACCTTACGAAAGATAATTCTGACCCCTTCCTCCCTCGTAGAAAAACATAATAAAATACAGGCTAAGCCCTCTCGTAATTTAAGGATGACCCCAAACTCACTAGGAAGACGTGCTACCAACTGAACTGAACTAAGGTAATGAATATCACACATTTTAATCTTCCACCTTATAAATAATTAAACTTAATTGATACACTTTATTACAATGAATGTGTTTGAACAAAACTAATGCCTTTAGATCAGGGACGGGCAAATTACGGCCCGCCGGTGTGCTCAATCAAGCCCAAGGGATAAATAATTTAAACGTGTTGCTTTGTGTTACGTTAAGTTATCACCCTGACCCTCAAGATTTCCAAAATTGGTAAATTATGCCCAAATATATATAGTTATGTTTGCATTCTCATATTCGTGCGAAAAAGTGTTTTCAACAATGAATCTTAGGAAAAGTAATCTTAGAAACCAACTTATTGATGAGTATCTGTCTTCTCTCTTGAGAATAACCTCATCACAGTTTCACTCATCATACATCTTCTGAACGAACTTAAAACATAATAATCACTAAGGTATTTATGATTGATATACATTATCTATGTAATTAAATTTATTCATGTTAGTCTATTATGTGAGTTTATCATTTAAAAAAAAGTAATTTAAAGAAAAATTAATGAATACAAATCTTTGTCCCACCAAACTTTTTTATTTTATTTGTACCTCCTGTAAGTAAGTTTGCACATCCCTGCTTTAGATAATTAGTTATGATAATAACTATTTTCTTTTTTCAAAAAATTTTTGAAAGAAACAAAATGTTTACAAGAATGGGCGGTGAAAAGATACGTACGTTCTTGTTATCAATTTGTCACAGACGTAATTATTGATCAGTCAGAAGTCCATCACAGAGCGTGATTGCACCTTGCCAGACCAAGGACGGATCCAGGAACCTGTTGTCAGTGGGGAGGGTGAAAAGGGAGAAATATGGGGGGATTTTCATAAGGCTCCTTCAAGTATAAATAAAATAATTTTAAATAATAGAGATTCTAATTTATAAAAGTTTTAATAATAATAAAATGGCTAATTTATGAAATAAATTAAATTAGTAACCATAGTAATAAGTAGAGGACTCGTAAGAGAGGAAACAATTTTGATAACCAAATTTGTAATTTTAATTAAAAAAAGTCACTGCTATAATAAAATGTTTTAGTAATATAAGAAAAAAATATGTAATTTAATACAAATAATTGGTTAAAAAACATAATAATCTAATAACTGGAAAAATTTAGTTTTAGGCCATTTGCTTTTCTGCACATTAGAGCTAAATTGAAAGAGTTATTGATTAGGTCATGTAGGAGATAGGAGGTGTTAGTCATTCTTTATAACATCAAGGTAGTGGTTTTAATTTTTTTTTATTATTTTATATTGGGGGGGCTTTCCCGCATCCTTCCCCCAGATCCACCACTGTGCCAGACGGAGTTTGTCTTTGAATATATTTCGTCTTGAATAATGCCCTCCGTCTGCAAGGTGGACTGGTCCATCCCACTTCTGTCAGAACCTCTGTCTGACACGTCAAGGTGACGTCTGCATGCTGCTACTCACTGAATTATTCACAATTCACTTGTCAAATCAGATGACGTACGATGCCCTTCTCATGCCCCCTTCCTTCTTTTTTTTTATACGTGCACTTTGTGACACTAAGGACGAACAGGATGAACAGGTTGATGTATCTCACCCGTACCGATGACAAAGAGGCTCAGCTCAGCGATCACGTGTTTGACTCCGGCCCAAGGGACTGGTGTTCGTCTACCGTCATGGGTAATTATAGGCATTGATATAATCTGTGTGTTTAGAAAGTGCACGCTTTTTTTTAATCACCGCGTCTGACTACCTGTTCAGGTTATACGCTGATATTATAATTACTCTAATGGGGTAGGGAGGAGGAAGGAAACGTTTTAGAGGTTATCTACCCGCATTTGTGTGGAAAAAGAGTGAAAAACCATTTTGAGAAAAGCGCCCTCAGTACACTCGACCGAGATTCGAACCATAATCTCCCCTTAATCAGCAGGCCAGTCTAACATGAGAGTGACGCCTTAAACCATTCGGCCACTATAGTGGGTCCTTTTGTACTCCCGATCGGGAATCGAACCCTGAACTCCCTGTCGAGGTTAATTCATCTAATTACGAGAGTCACGCCATACACCATGTGATTACCAACGTGGTTGAAACGGCTATTTTAAAAATGTACCCTCCACATCAGAAATCGTTTATAAAGTGACCTTGAACTATATCATTCTAGTCTTTGGGTTGGTAAAATATTACCGAGATTAAATATTATCATATTATGAAACACGATTATCAGTAAAATCTATAAAATTAAAGGGTGACCTGGCGGTCTGGGGGTAAGGTGTCAGACCTCTGTGCTGAGGGTCCAGGGTTCAATCCTCGGTCCCGGCACAAATTTATCTGATTGCCAAACCCTTCCTTCACCTCTGACAAGACGTGTATTAGTCACCACTTGTGAATGTGAGGAATGCCAGGCCTCCACCATGGTTCGGATTCCACGTTAAACTGTAGGTCCTCCATTTCATCTACACATTAGCGTAAGAGCGTATAACCCGAACGGGTAGTAAGACGCGGTGCTAATAATAATAATAATAATAATAATAAAATTGAAGTGTTTCAACACTTCTGCATAGTCAGTGTTTATTATTTATTATATAAATAACATACTATGTCAAGAGATAGAGGGGTCTATTGAAAATTAAGCAATGGCACTGACATGGCCGTTAATATTTCAACCATAGTGCCTTACAGAGCTCCAGGAAGTGACTAATAATATTTAATAACTTATAAATCTGTCAGAGTTTGGCAATATTTCGTTTTACTATATTCATACAAGACTGACGTAATCCTTCCCCGCTACTGTCAGCAATTACTTTTTTTTCCTAAGCAACGTGTCTTACTACCCGTTCGGTTTATACGCTTATGTAATAATGACGCTAATGGTTTTAGGACTAGGTTATATTTATAAGAAGTATACCCGCATTTGCGTGGAGGGAGAGTTAAAGACCAGTTTGTAAAAACCACCCTCATTACACCAGACCGAGATTCGAACATTGATCTCCCCGTTATCGGTAGTCTAGCCTACTGTGAGAGTAGCACGTTAGACCACGCGGCCCGGATCCGAACAACTGGGCGCCAGGGTCAATTTAAAGAAAAATGCTATAGTTGTGAAAAATGAAAACAAACTACTAGGCGCCAGTTAAGTTAGGCTGTGTTCGTTCATATTTTTTTCGTGGTTTATTTTACGCAAAATTCGTATTTTTCATGGTTTTTTGAGTTATAGAAATTTTTTCAAAAATATCATAATATTAAGTAGTCTAACTTTATATTATATGCACAAATTAATTTCCTCTGTTACTAATTTTTCTTTAAACAACTCCAAAAATGAATATTTAATAAAAAAAAACACTATTACGTTTTTATATTGGAACCCAGTTGTCTTGGCGCCCAGTCTTACCAGCGCCCAGTTAGCCGCACCCGGTTGCCGGTCACGCGCAAGCGTAATAATTGTTATTGTGTTCAATTTGTATTGTGCCTGATTGCAAACTTAGAGAGAGAGGAAAGATCCTATTTTGGGAAAGTTTCGGCCAAAGCGAGGGAAAGATAGGACCGGAAAGTCGGAGTAAGGGGCCCGTCTCCTAGTGCCTTGTGACTGACGTGCGATGGTCAGTCTAGGTCTCTAGGATAGTATCCCGGGTGAAGCTGGGAGTATTGCACAGAGGGTGAAGGAGGGGGGGGGGGGCCCCCAAA
>CABFWB010000616.1:141970-181077 GCA_902151455.1 Timema bartmani | reverse complement strand
CCCCCCCCCAAACCCTAAAAAATAGTATATGTAATTGTAGATTTTAATAAATTACATTTGCATTTATTATTAGAATTCTTTTATAAATTACGTAATACAGTTCACCATTTCAGAAAACCTTTGTTTGATAACATTTTTACTGAAAAGAGTAAACTAGCTACATAATGTAAATAAACTTGATCTGGATTGAATAAGACTATATTAAAAAGTATTATAAACAAAATTATAAACAATATTGACACTTATAAAGGCTAAATAAACATCAAAATTTAAATTAATTTTGGGCTGGTGGGCCTTCGTGATAAGTCCCATTTTGGGTGCGGGCCTGCGACACTTTGCCACCTACGCCACCCTATATTAAGAGCGGTTATGTTTTTAACACTATGCTTTAAAAATAACATTTTTTTTTTCTTTTCATTCATTAAGATACACGCCTTTTGAGAATGTACTGTATACTTTATGAACTAAGAAGATACATAATTATCCACTTCGGTGGCTGCATAGACTAAGGTGCTACTCTCGCAATGAAATGGACTGCCGATGACAGGGAGGTAGAGAATCAAAACTAGGTCGGTTGGATGTACTGAATTCTTTTCCAAAATGGTTTTCCCCTCTCCCTCCACGCAAATATGGGTGCCTACATTTCCTCTAAATATAACCTTCCTGGGTAGTAAGACGTGGGGATAAAAAAAGAAAAGATACATGACTGACCAAATATGTAAAAACGGCTGCTGCACCAAACAACTCAAAAGGTCGCAGGTTCTTAATCCCTGCCTTAAACCATTCGACCACTGAGGAGGGATTGTTTGTTACCACGGCCTGCCCAATTTATTTGCTTCCAGAGACTTTCATCAAGGTAGATTGACATAGTCAACATTACACGAATAAAATAAATACACCTACCATCTTGTAAAGAACAGCATTTTTGTTTTCTGCATCTTATTACCTATCCAGACTATACCCATTTATTTACAATAACGCGTAATGGATGAGGAAAGTGGAATTTTGAGATAAGTTATCCACATTTGCATGCGGGTATAGAGGGAAATAATTTAGGTAAAAAACTTTCTTTGTTCATCCGGACGAGATACAAACCCAGAAAACCATGCCCCCGACCAATCAGACTACCCAACGGTGCACAACTTGAATTAGGTGAATTCACATCACTGCGGTTACACCAAACACTCTTCACGATAATGTGGGTGCATTCCCTTTAAGGCTGCCCTCTAAATCTCTACCCTTCAGAATAAGTTGTTAGTAATTATATTCCAGCAAAAACTTAAGGGTAACCCGCTTCGGTGGCCGCATGTTCTAAGGCGTCACTCTCGCCATAGACTAGAATTCCAATGACGGGAATCCCGGTCGGGTGTACTGAGGGTGGTTTTCCCTAAAAGGTTTTCCAATCTCCTTCCACGCAAATACGGATACACTTATTTTAAACTCAACCTTCTTCATCCCTAACACACTAGCGTAAATAGTAAATATGCGTATAACCTGAACAGGTAGTAAGACGGGGTGTTAAAAAAAATTGAAGAGTAAGTGACTAGCGCATGGAGGTAATTTCTCAAAACAAAGGACAAACGAAATGTCGTTTCATCTTACTTTGAACGCTTATTGAAAGGTTATTTTAGGTATTTAATTCCTGTTCTGACTGTTAAGGAAATCGATGGTGGGTATACATACGGGGCTACATAAGTTGGGTCCCAAAAGCTGTGCCCCCTTTCACCAATACGTAAAATGGGTCCCACTACTTTGAAATAGATACGTAAAATGGGTCTCAATATTTTGAAACGGATACCTGACTCTCGCTTAAAAAGTATTACTATACATTTTCAATCTAAGCATTATCTACGATAAAAATTCTGTTTCAAATTTACATAGTGCCTTTTGTTTGCACTGTTGGCAGTTAAACAGTGCAGGGCAGTTGGGTTTTTTTCCACGCTGTTGGCTTACGTAACATCAGAGCTCAGTTACACAGTGCAAAGCAGTCCGGTACAATGGAAGCTATGCCAATTTAAAAAAAAAGATGATGCTTATATTTCATGGCTATAAGTTTAGATATCACAAACTTCTCAAGGATTTAATTCAATGTTCAATTCAACCTCTACGTGGTGTCTGCTGGGTAACGCTAATAGGCTGACGAAAGACGGAACCCAGAAAACGGGACCCATTTGACGTATAGCTTTTTTCCAACCGCGACCCAATTTGACATGATTTTTGCAGACGGGACTTAATTTATCAACTCCGATACATACACTTGTAAACAAATTAATAGAGAATTGTGTTTTTTAATATTACTATTCATTTTATGTCATTAGCCAAATAATAATATTTCCCTTCAAGATGCATTTCTTAAAACCTCCTCTAGTTCTTTCTGAATTTCAAAATTAATAGACTGTTTTTGGTACAGCTAAACAGTATTGGAGGACAACGGGCGTTTCTTCGAATGAAACTATTTAGTAGGTCTGAGAAAAGGATTAAAATAATTTGGTTACAAAAAGGATATAAGGGAATATAATCAAGTCTTCGATTAGGCTGTTGCACATTCCTAAAAATATATTTCAGTTAACATGAATGAAAATTTCTTACAGAAAGTTTTAATCACAAAATTACGTTTTCTTACCAACGGTTTCCTTAACTCAGGGATGGCAAGTATATGAAACGCCAACATGGAAGAAATAAACATAAAATAAAACTTATACCAACGTTTTATACTTTATTGAAATCAATAATATCTCTACAGCCACAGAGGTGTTATTTTTAATGTTTTTACTTACGTTATTGGAGTTAATATCTAATAAAACACTCACTTTGGCAAATTTATTAATTTTCCTTCTTTAATATTCAGGCGTCATTAAATATTTTCAATTCAATTATAGTTATTCACTACATTTCACAATAGTCCTAGCAAGTCAACAAGTTTTGATTTTTGTTCAAAATTCAGATAGCCCTTAAGTGTCACACTGGTAGGAATTGTTTTGCCACCCTGACTTAACTCATAGCATCCGGACAGAAGGACTTTTCGTACCAAGGTTTCCGCGAAATATAGGGGATGTATCAAAGGTTGTCATCCTGGTGGAAAGGTATTGACACACTAATATAGAGTATCGCCTTTCGGCTGTTGCTCATTCCGAGCCTACCAGAGCAGGAATGCCGTTTGGTCGGTAATGGAATATAGGGCTGATTTTCTGTTTGAATACCGAGTCGCAGTCGTGACTCTTAGGGCCAGTTTCATAGTCAGATTTAGTACGCCTAAAGTGCGAGTCGATACTAAATACAGGACGACACCTACCTAGGGCCAGTTTCATAGTCAGATTTAGTACGCCTCAAGTTCGGCGCTATACTAAATACAAGACGTCACCTACCTGGAATGGGCCAGTTTCATATGCAAAACTGGCCCATTCCATTTTGGTCTAGGTAGGTGTCGTCTTGTATTTAGTATAGCGCCGCACTTGAGGCGTACTAAACCTGACTATGAAACTGGCCCTTAACCTATTGTTATGATTTGTTAAACCTGTGAAATTAAACCACTGAAATACGACTGTAAGTAAATTACATTTGTGTTTAATATTGATTTGTTTAGTAAATGGTTGAAAATTAATTTATGTGAATGATAGCTATGTGTCTCGCGTGAAGATAAGATTTTTTTTATTCCTTGGGATTTAGTCTAAAGGTGATACGCTTTCCATTCACCACTTTAAAGAATAAAGCTGCAATAATACTTAAATAACCAGGTATCGTTGATTTTCCACGTAACATTCCAGTGTACAGTCTCAACTCTTTAACTATCGTTGAATAATATTCTACCATAATTTAATCCCCGATTACAATACCCCTCGAGTTTGGTAGACTGATTTATTGAAGCAACAGAGGAAGCGACTGACAATAGATTATAGCGATCAACTATTGTCTGAATACTTACAAATGTAGTTCTCGTGATGTTTTTATTTTTGAAACATAAAAACGTGTTTTTTTTATATATATATATTGTATGGTGAGGGTTGTGATGATAAAAAAATAGTTTGAAAGGAAACGCTCCCTGCATTTGGTTTAACGTGTTAAAATAATTCGTTCGCATGAAATATAATTTTATTATTAAGACTTTCACATGAATAAAAACACACAACATTGCCATTTCCTTGTAATAAAGTAAAATAAATTTGTGTATGCAAATTAATTTCCGTCAGGTTTGGTAGAGTTTTGGTAAAAAGGAACTTTAAGAAAATACAAACATATTTTGTTTTGGTAAACATTGATAACATTTCACTATATTATTAATATTCTTAGAGCCACATGGTCTAAGGCTTTAATTTCGCAGCAGACTAGACTGCCAATGACGAGGAGATCGAGGTTCGAATCTCGATCGGATGTACTGAGGTATTTTCCAAAATGGTTTTCCATTCTCCCTCCACGAAAATGTGGGTACACTTCCTATTAATATAATATCTTCCTAATCCCTATAAACCATTAGCGTCTAACCCGAACGGGTAGTAAGACATGGTGCTAAAAAAAAAGAAGTGGCACTTAGAAAAAAAAAAATTTTGATTGACGTATACCTCTGTGAATAATGTTTTATAAAGTCTATATAAAACTGTTAAATAATAATAATAAGGGTATTCCTGGCTAAATCAGAAGGTAAATATAGTTCCAAAAAGTATTTGGAATATTTATATGTAAACTTTAAAAAGTAGGTATTTGCATAGAAGAAGCAACGTAAAGAACTATGAATCCTTATTTAAACATGTATCTTATCACATCCAGCCATCCTCCGGGAAATATTAGATTGTGTAACGATTATATCTCCCCCATCAAGGTCAAGTCATCCTCTTTTAAACACCAATGATATTAATTCACTCTACACCCAATATCATCGCTGATGGAACTACAGGTCTAACGCCACGTGGTCGTATTCGTTCCGGCGTCCTTAGTTCGGCCCTGGAGTCACGTGCGTTTGTTTATATCTCAGCGCTAGATATAAATATTTAAACATATTGTGTTCGAGCGTAAAGGAATTTCACGTTCCCTGTCAACGATTAGACTGGGTTTGATTTAAATGAAAGATAGCCTAAATTAAAGATCACAAATTAACCTCTAGGATTAACTTTGGTTCTATTTATAAAATAATACATTTAACAATGGAAGTTGAGATGGCGTGACTACGCGAGTGTGTACTGCACGAGTGTGTAAAAGATGTTTGATCTGAAAGATGGTATGATCACGAATATCTCTCTAATGGCGGCCACGAAGTCTCCTTCCCAGTAGGGATATGGTATTGAAAGAAAAGTATCGATATTGTACTAATTTAAAGTATCGGAAGAAAAATATCGTTACCGTACTAGTATCGAAAGAAAATTATCGATAACAGTAGGTATCGGTATCGAAAGTTTAATTTAGAAAAATACTTTTTTTATCAAGTAATAATTTCAACTTTTGCATAATAATATTGGTATCTTCATATTTATATAAACAATAAAAATTACAATGATTTAACCATTTTATAGTATATTTAGGTCTATTGCATCTATGTTATGTGTTGAAACTTGGAAGGTATGATCTAGATTCTAGAATCTAGATAATGTTGAATAAGGGATATTATAAAATGTTTTGCCATACCAACTATTAAAATGTTTATGAAAATGTAGCTGGTGGAAAGTTATTTAATAGCTAAATATGACTAGTAATATATTTTCAATATATTTTTAACCTTCCTTACCCATAATAAACATCTAATCCAAGCAAGAGTGAAGATAACAAAAAAGTTGTTTCTTTCGATACCGATCCGATACCGGAGTGTGAGTACTAATATCAGTAACAGTGTTGGAAAAAGAGCATCGATTAAAAAAATACTAGTAACGAAAGGAAAATATCGATATTAGTAAAGTATCGATACTTTTTTCGCATCCTTACTTACCACCCTCATGCTGTCCAAGAGATCGTCCTTGGGTGATTTCCCTTGAAAGAAGGAAATCGGTCAAGATCACTTTCACTATCATTTAAAACTGCACCTCAAGTCGGGGAGATCTTTTACAATTTGCCCTGTTCTTTACTACTAGTTTTTAAGTATCATAAATGCTAAAAACACTATTTGTATAATATCCTTATTTTAGAAAGTGAGACCAAATGACGGTCCAGTACGTCTTTCAATAAAACTCATCAATCCTGTTAAGTTAGCATGAAATATATGTTATGCTTCACAGGATTTATGGAGGAAATATTTATCTTCGCTCTCTCTCTCTTTCTCTCGGTTAACTGTTGCCAAATCTCCTCGCTTTTACTTATGTCGGAAGGTGGTGTTGTGGGGCCAGACGAAGCTACTACTGACACCCTATGAACCAGCGTTGCAAAAATGTTCCTACATTTAAGAGAAGACTGAACCGACGAAAACAAGAAAATGTTGACGCTGTTTCCCATTTGTAACCATGAAGTTACCTCAAAGATTATATCCAGCGTGGTCAATTTTTTATGAAAAATAAATTTTCGTTCCTTTTGTTTACTCTTTGAAGTAGAGGGACCATTTATTGCTTGGCATTTTCGGGGGCAGTCTCTCTAAAATCACTGGTTGGAGCAGGAGAGAGTATTTTCCATTTAAACGGTACATAATAGACCCTATGTAACTATTAACAGCCAAAGTACGATAATCCGGCACGTGTAACCTTCGCCTCACCGCTCGTCTTTTGGCTTCACACCAGCAATCTTTGTTTACATTTGTGAGAGTGTGTGATGTTCTGTATTACATAGCTTGTTCGTAAATGTGTGTCTTATTCTTAAAAATAACCGGCCCCATTGTGTAGTGGTCAGTGTACCTGGGTAAGAGCCTTGGGGTCCCGGGTTCGATTGCCGGCTGGTACCTTGGGTATTTTCCCCGAAAGGGGAATTGCCCCGACGACGGTCACCAGGGTTTGCTTAGCTAGGCTTAAGTTAGTTTTAAGTGTTTCCACTGGTTCCAAACTCTCATACTCACTCTCACCGTCACCTCATATCATCGGGACATGGAAAGAGCCTTCACGGAAAGGATGTACGATTAGTACATTCAGGCGTCCTCTGGGAAATGGTACATTAGTGCCGGCCATTTTCTCCCTGAATGCATGAAATGTATTTTTGAAAGAGTGCCACATTCTATGACATGATGACTGCAGGCTTTCATTCAGGCTGAAAGTGGCCATTTTGAACTCTTTCTATACTGTTAGGCAGCTCCATTTGACTGTAGTACAAACATGACTATAACGCAGAAACAGGGTCAAATGGAACAAATGTTTATCATGAACTTTTTTCATTGTTTTGTGTCTCTAGCCCACAGTTGAAGGGGGTCGCACATATTACGATGTATCTTTTATAATTAGACTGATAGGATATAGTACATGAAAGTAGTGAATCAGTCTACGTACAGTTAGAGCCAAAAGTTAAGAAAAAAAGTAATTGAAATGGGTGCGAAATACTCGTCGCTGGCTATGAAGCTGTATTGATGCCATATTTTATTCAAATATTTTATCAACTGACTTGATTAAAAGATTTTTATTTATTTCATATAAATTGAAAATTAAATTAATTTATTTAATAAATCGGGGACAGAATCAGTAATAAGACATAAGTCTTATTTCAGGGACCGACCTTGAAAATCATCGATGAGTGATCATTGGTAACCTTAATCTAAAGTGTCTTAAAGAAAATAAATTTACCCTGGATAACTTGGAAACACACGCTATTTTGTATTAGGTAATAAAATAGTGGAAAGCCGGAATCCTCAATATTATTCATGTAATTCATTAATTCTAGTTTCAGTCGGGTGTTATGGCATTCCCTTAAAATAAATTAACTTTGCTCATCTTGTGTCAATTAGTGTAAGTTGCGGATGTAATTAGTGAAATCGAGCCTTCCCTTTTGACAGTCAAAAATTAATGGCAGAACTATTTAAGCACTTGTTTTTTATTTTGTTTTTTGTCTCCGCGTCTCATTAACCGTTCAGGTTTAACGCACATGTTAGTGTGTTAGTGACAGTTAAGGTTGAATTTAGAAGATGTGTACTCTCATTTAAGTGGAGGGAAATTATAAAACCATTTAGGGAAGACAAATTAGATATTTTTGATCAGGATTCGAACTGATATTGGCCGCCCAGTCTATTGCAAGACGGACGCCTAAGCTTAGACCATTCCACCACTGAACTGATTTTTTTAATAATGCAAGTTGTAAGAAGTATTCTAATATAAATCGAATGGTTCATAAAATACATTTAAAAACCGTCAAATAAAATAAAGAAGTATTTAACTAACAAAAAATTTGAGCGCTTGCCGCCAATCTTCAGTGAAGCTCTTAATTTTAATTTTTTAAATAATGTCTGTTTAAAGCCTTTCTTGAAATTAGTTGAACTGATGGTTGTCTCGGGTATTTGATCCCTTTTTGACAAGAAGTGAATGACAAGGAGAAAAATGCGCCCTTAAGGTTCTTGTAGAATAAAAAGCACATTTCAATTTTTTTTTGTCTGAGTTGAAAACCGTTAGAAGATGTTTCTTAGGAACGAAAAAAAAACCTAAGGTCTACACAGGTGTGTACTATATGTACTGAACGAAATAAAAACGAGTATAGTGTGTTTGTTGGAAACTAAACAGTAGAATTATACAGAACAATCATTTATTTAGCTTATATGTTTCTTGGACAGTAATTGCGATATAAACAAGACTAAAAAAATATTTAATTTACTCTACTTAATGGTTGTTATTAATTTATATAACCCGTCTTGGTGGCGTAGTTGGCTAACGTGCCAGTCGTGTTGAGCAAGACCACCGAGGACGGGGAGATCGAGGTTCGAATCTCGGTCGGGTGAACTGGGGGTGGTCTTTCCTAAATGGTTTTCCACTCTCCCTCTACGCAAATGCGGGTTCACTTCCTCTAAATTCAGCCTTCCCCATTCCTAATCCATTAGTGTAATTAGTACTTAAGCGTATAACCCGAACGGGTAGTAAGACGCGGTGCTTAATAATAATAATAATAATAATAATAATAATAATAATAATAATTTATAGATTGATAGAAAGGAATTTTGCGCTAACCCAAACTTTTCTATCCTACGGATCTCGTACTACATGCACTGGGGGTCAAGCGACCTAAGGTGTTAAGCTCACAATTTAGTGGACTGCTGGTGAGGAATAGGTCAGGGTTAAAATCCCAGCCGGATGAATTAGGGGTGGTTCCCCCCCTTTAGTTTATTACTTTGGCTTTCCCATCTCCCCTCTACGCTAATAGGTTGCACTTCATCTTATACGCCCTGCTCATCCCTTTACTCTAGATTAAGTCTCTAATATTCATGAGATCCGTATGTGCAACCGAATGGTCTAGCAACGCATCACTCTGGAGTGGAATTGGATTGCCTAAAACGGGGATATCGGGGTTCGAAACCCAGTGAAGGTTTTACCGAAGTTGTTTTTACCTAAATGGCTTCCCACTCTCCCTTCATGCAAATGCGGGGTAATTTCTTCTTCATCCCTATCATAAGCGTGATTAATGTATCCGTAAATACTGAACGGTTAATAGGATGCGGTGAAATAAAAAGAAATATTAAAAAAGGTTTTTGTTATAAAATTTTTAAAAATACTTACCTTGACTAGCGTTTCCTTACATCCTACTTTAAAAGGCGAGTAACACAATTGTGGGTATTATCACTTGGGTGGCATGTTTCTTGTAGTGAGCTCCGAATCATTAGTTCCCAACTTCCTTCCACACCACGTGATTACTTCATCGATAGCAAATTTGTATTTTTAATTTATTTAGCATCACATCCTACTACTCGTTCGGGTTATGCGCATATGCATTAATTATGTTAATGTATTAGGGATGAGGAAGGAAGAATTTCAGAGGCTATTTACCCACATTTGCGTAGAAGGAGAGTGGGAAAACATTTGAGGAAAAACCACTCTCATTAGACCCGACCGGGATTCGAGTCCTTATCTCCCCATCATCAGCAGACCAGTCTGACACGCGAGTGACGTCTTTTAGACCATTCTATCACTGAAGTGGGTACATTGCCTTTGGAAGACTCTAGTTTTTAATTACCTGAGGCTCCTGAAAACTTTTTATACCCACTTTGATAAATTTGCTGGTCTTATTGAAGGAATGTTTTGCTTTAACAAGGTTTTTAACGCACAATTTCTGAATCGACTTACTATTTCAACGGACGACTTACAAACAAACCTAATATTAAACATATAATACACAACATACAGTCCACAAGCCAACCAGTTATACCCTTTTTTTGGGCATTTCAAAAATCGAATATGAGACCCCTAATAAAGTAGATAGACTCACTGTAGCTCACAATATTCAATATTATAGAATTATTATTTCGTTCAAAATTATTGTAATTTTTTAATTGTTCGCTCAACACAAGGGCTACCCGCTTCAGTGTCTCGCAATAGACTGGACTACCAATGATGGGGAGATCAGGGTTCGAATCCCAGTTGGGTGTACTAAGGTTGGATTTTCATAGATGCGTTTCCACTCCCCCTCCAAGCAAATGTGGGTACAATTCAATTCAATCACACAAATCCCTAACACATAAGCATACGACTCGAATGGATATTAAGACGTGGTATTAAAAAAACAACAAAAGAAACCAAGGGTTATTTGCGTTTTGATTTAAGGGACAGGAGTGAGGAGGGAATTCTAGATAAAATGTGTCCACATCAAGCGTAGAGAGAAAGAGAGAGAGTATGGGAGGAACAACCGTAATAAAGCTCCCAGGTAATAAAGCCAACCTCAATGAATACGGACTCAGACCTCATTTTTAACAGTGACCAAGTTCAATGTGAGTCTAACGCCTTAGATCATCTATCTGCCAATGCGAGTTCTAATTGGACAAAGGCGTCTGGCCATCTGGTCTGATTTTCTGGTGACACGAGAGGTCCAGGTCTTGAATCCCGGCCTAGTGTACTGAGGTGAGTTTTTTCTAAATTATTTCCCCCTCTTCCTCCACGCAAATTCTGGTTACATTTCCTCTAAATCCTATCTCTACGTCCCTATCAAGTTAGTGTATATGGACAGCTTGGCTGTAGAATAAAGTGTGGTACACACACACACACACAACCAAAACTAGAAGTGCATCTGGGCACCATTCAAATTTGAAACATAAAGACTACGATTTCAACCAGTATCTTTTTTTATTTCTCTGGGACGTTTGGTTTGAAGCTCTTTTCAATTCCAACACATGTCAAAGAGAACCACACTTAACTACCTGAACAACCCACAATACAGTATAAACAGATCACGGGGCAAAAAGACTCAAGCTGCGCTGGTTCGTCTCTCACATTCTACTTCAGACAATGTCACTCTCGAGCTACGTTGGGTCTGAGCTACACGCTGAATAAGACAGTAAACTAACGGTTCACATACCTAACTGACTTGTTCACAGTTAGATACACAAGACACGAAGAACTATAGTGCATCGTCAAACATATTAGAAAAGATTTGAACAGTAAAAGGAGTTTGAATATAAATTTCAAACATATTCTTTACTCTTCGGGGATTACAATAATCACACGGAAACATATATTTTTCACAAAACTAGTAAATAATAGGCCTGTTTTCGTGTTTTTTTTTAATATTCAAGATATCTCTAAAGCTATTGCTTGTAATTCTATTTCTAGTTCTATCGTATGTCATCTTATAACGGTCCCTAGAAGAAAGGGGAGATGTTTACAAGTTCCCAAAACTCGCCGCGGGACATTCCCGTTTGGGACACGACCTCTGTTGACCTTTCTGGGGTGGTTGCGGACCTTAGCACTGGTTGTGACCCTCGTTCTTCTGACACAGTGAAAACATCATTCTCAACGTAACGTTCCCATGGACGTATAAAAGTGAGCACCGGTAGCATCTTCTGTCGAATAAATCCAATTCAGGACTTGTCCGACAATTGTTGAGTTGTTTTTATCTCGTTATCTGGGCTCCAGTCGTACTTATTTCCGAAAAAAGAGGGGGGGGCTCTTACCAAAATACATAAAGGATAGCAGTTTGAGCGTCTTTTGAGAAAACAAATAACGAAATATTTAACGGAAATTGTTAGTCCTGTTTGATTAGTGGTTTCAATGAAGAGACCAATAGGACTTGTTTTCACGATTCATAACCGTCAAACTTTTATTAATTTGGTCCGCAAAAAATTGGTTATTGAATTTAAAGACACTTTAAACTAAAAAAATGTGTGATGTATGTTTTATAATAAAATACGCAAGTAGATAAATGATAAATGAAACCTCAAAATAATAAATTTGTTTGCGTTATTTATTTATTGATGCTTTCTGTTTTGTCAAAGGAATCTTGAAAACTAGTGGCTTTCGCGATGTTTGTAATAACAATAAAAGCGATTTTTTCAAAAAGTAACGAAATAAAAACTTAAAAACTATATTTTTGAACTTGTTTGTGGGCAGCTATCGTTATCGTTAACTTCTGGAAGGAGTTTTAAAAACAAGTATTTTAATGAAATTTATTAAATTTAAGTTGAGCCTAGTGTGACTACAAAATGTAACGAAATCTTAATAGAAAAGTTATTATTTGTAGACTTTTTAACGCAAGTGTTATATGTTTCCTTTTTAAATGGATTTTTAAAAACAAATGAGTTATACAAATTTGTAAAACTGATGGTAGCATGAATCTACAAAAAAATAAAAATAAATTAATAAATAAATAAATAAATAAATATTGATCAATAAAATTAAATTTGAAAACAGTTTTTGATGTTTTCTTTTTTTCTAGAAGGGATAACTACTGGTAGAGTTTACTATCAATTATTTTAGTGAATCTTCTTTAGTGATCCCACGCTACAGGCTTAGTGCTAACATTATAATAGGATTAATAGTAATTTATGTGATTAATTTATTACAGTGGCTATGTTCCAAGGAATGTAGGTGTATTGGCTTTATGGGATGAAATTAGATTAGGGCTTACTCTAAAGTAGTCTTAGATAATTAATGTATGGCTAATCACATACATAAGATCCGTAAAGTTGAATG
This sequence comes from Timema bartmani, assembly GCA_902151455.1. Lineage (NCBI taxonomy): Eukaryota > Metazoa > Arthropoda > Insecta > Phasmatodea > Timematidae > Timema > Timema bartmani. The sequence goes on along the minus strand of CABFWB010000616.1, from coordinate 168,085 downwards.
GTGACTTGTGGCTGTGGCGTCTGAGAGGAATCTGGAGTCAAGTTGAATCATCGCACGTGAGAGGAAATTCAATCACAAGAAAGAACGAGAGGAAATAAGACGCATCTGAATTGAGGTATGATTACCCCATTAAAACACTTTTTTTTTAAATTATTTATTTGGCTATAGTACGCTTGTGTGAATGTTAGATGTTAGAAACATGTATGTTCTTTGCTATTCAACATTGTCTAAAGGCATTTTTTTAAAATACGTATTGACACATCAAGAATACGGACGTACAAATATAAACGCTCTTCTCTCTCTCTCTCTCTCTCTCTAGTAATGAAATAGATTTCGCTTTGCACTGAAATACTGTATTCGTTATTCCGCCATCTTGGTCTTGATCCTTCTCGATTATATCTTGTTCCTAAATATTACATTTTTCCTGTATTTATCTATTTGAGGTATTTAACGTGCACTTTCTGAACCGACTGATTATATCAGCACAGGACTTATAAACTAACTTAAATCTAGGACAGATAAGTCATCCCTCAGCCATTAATTCATCACTGTGAAAGGGAAAAAAAATTTCAACAATGATAATTTTTTCGGCCATGCCAGGAATAGAACCCAGTACCCTTAGCTCAGTAGACAAACACGCTGCCGACTGATTTAGGGGGCCGGACGTACACATTAAAAATATTTACGAAAACATTAAATAGCCTATGTTATCAATATTAACCATCCTAGTGAAGCTTTTATTTATTGACTAATAGATTGCTATGTTTTGTTAGGTTGAGATGGCTTATAATTATAGACATGCACACAAAAATACCTTTGGCGCCATCTTGGCCCTGTTTTAATTTTTATTTATTTGTGGTATTTAGCGAGTACTTTCTGAACCAATTGTTCAGCTCACGAGAATTTCTATGAGCTAGAGCTAAGGTATCTACACATTTTGCAAGGAAAGGTATTTTCACATACCTTCAAAGGTTCTTTAACATGCCACAAACAACATGGGACTGACGGCTTTACTTTCTCTCCGAAGGAAATTGTACTAAGGATTTTTGTAGATCAAGAAAAATTGGTCAACCTCGACTGCGTTTGGGCCCACGAACATCGGGTTCTGAGGCGATTACTTTACCCCAAGACCACAGAGAAATAATAGAGTAAACTCTTACATTTTGGCCACAAAAAAAAATTGTTTTTCTTAAAAGGCCCTTCTATGCAAATTGGACTGTGACTTTATTGACTGCATTGTATTCAGGCCATTGAATTACTGCGGTCAGATAATACAAACGTAACACTTGTGGTGAGGGGAGGGAGAAAGAAGGGAGGAGAGGGGAATATTGTGTCATTTGCCTCCACGTGCTGTCCAGTGAGCAATAATAATAATAAACGCAAAACAAAAATATGTGTTTACAACTGATTTTATAATCATTCAATAATTCATTTTTTCACTCTGGGAAAGTGAGACAGATGATTATGAAATGAACTTCATGCTCAGACACTTTGAAAAAGGACTAGCATAAAAATAAGCTTAAAGACACGTGTCTTTGATATGCTGAGAATAAATATTCTCTCAACTATTCCTAAAAGAAACCACTCTCGTATAGTCATGGTGGTGTCAATCATATCAAAACTGCAAATTGATAAATAATTTTTTTAGTGTAGAGTGACTAAATCTTATGTAAATTTGATTAGTATGAGTTATTGAATATTTATATAAGATTGCTACAGTAGTTAACATAATGTTAACATAATATAAATAAATTAGTAGAATGATGAGGAATATTATCTTTCCATTATAGCAATTAAAATTCACCCTAAATGCTCAACAGATAAATAAGCTAAAATTTTACGTAATGAAGTTTAGTTAAGACCTCCTAGTGTTCCAATTAATACTGAAATTTATACATAGGCCTATATTATAAATATTATATATCTACATTATGTCTATATATATATAATTTTTTTGGCAAATATTGTAAATATATATATATTATTTGCAGATCTATATTGTAAAAATAAAAGGATCTTCCCCTAAACTAATTGTTCCCAATGCCCGCGACCTGGTGATCAGAAAGTGTATTTTTATTTTTAAATTGTCCTTTATTCAATTCCATGTTTTGACCTAAAATAATTAAGTATTTACGTATAGTTCATACTACTACTACTACTACTACTACTACTACTACTACTATAATAATAATAATAATAATAAAAAAACTATTATTGTGTCATTAGTAAGCTATTTAAATCATAAACCATACCTATATGTATATATATATATATATATGTATAAAGGGATGTGAGGATCCAATCCCAGTTGCAGCTACGGTCTAGAAAAGTGAAATTAACGGCTGGAGGATTAGTTGTGCTGACCACATGATACCCTCTATTCACAGAAATTGGCACTCCTTTGCTAGCAAACAAAGGCCGCTCAGTCGGTATAGCTCGATTGAAGCTTGGCGCCATGGATATATATATATTAGAGGTACAAGGGAAAATGGGGGAAAAGTTACATTACACACATTTTGTCATGACAACTTTTATATTTCAAACCCCATAGAGAGCTCGGCAAATAATTATTTCTTAAATTAATTTAAATATGTAAGAAACCTCTTTTAATAATAATAATAGAAAGTGCATTAAAAAGATCTTATTACTGTCTAACAGATGGTAGCGCTAACTCATTATGAGCTAAAATATTAATTTTCCCCTTTTTGCACTGTATTCTTCATATATTATATAAGCTAGCACAAGTACACCGCAATTCAATGCAGCGACTTCCTTTGTTTCAAACAAACAAAAAAAATCTCTTCGTTTTATTACTTCATAATAAGTTTTTAATTAATTTAAAAAAATCTAATTCAAATTTTAAAATTCTGACTTTGAGGTGCACATGTTTGTGTTTGCACAGAGACTATTATACTAATATTTAAATTGCAGACCTCTGCGTACAATATATATCTCGCAATGCTCATGACAGACAAACTCTTCATTTTATTAATATAGAAGAGTATATGTAAGATAAAAGTGAAATGAAACGTTACATGAAAGGAGTGAGCAAGATTAATCACAGTCAGAGCCAAAAGTTTAGAAAAAAAAAGTCATAATAGGCTACAATTAATATTCGATGGCGATGTGGATTGTTGCCAAATTAAAATTCGAGCTTTTTTGGAAACTAATTGATTAAACTATTTTTATTTAATTCCCATTAATTTCTAATTTATGTTTTTTTTTAAACTGGGGACAAAGTCATTGCCGGGCACCAAGTATTATTTCGAGCACTGTCCCCGATTTTGGTCATAATAATAGGGTACGCGAGAAAAGAATAGCGTTTTTAAAGTTTTTATAGCAAAACATTTTTTTGGTAAAAATAAATCAAATAATCCTTAGTAGAAACAAAGAGTTTAATTTTCTTCACACGGTGATATCAACAGTTCTTGAATATTTGTCAAGGATGTCCTGGAATGTAATGACTTTTTCTCTTCATTTAAAAAGTTTCTCATCTAATGACACAATGCTCATCACAGATATTCAAAAACTGTTGATATCACCATGTGAAGAAAATTAAACTTTATGTTTCTACTTAAGGTTGGGTGCTAGTGAGCGCGAATTCAGTGCGCTAATTTTGCAGTTTTATAGCATAAACATTTTTTGAACAAAATATATCAAATTTTTCTTCTATAAAAACATATAGTTTAGTTTTCTGCACGTGCTAATCTCAACAGTTTTTGAATATTTGGCATGAGCATGGTGGCATTTTGTGACAAACTTTTTAAATTAAGAGAAAAAGTTGTCATTAAATTCTAGGACCCCCTTGACAGATATTCAAGGACTGTTGAGATTAGCATGTGCAGAAAACTAAACTATATGTTTCTATAGAAGAAATATTTGATTTATTTTGGCCAAAAATGTTTATGCTGTAAAAACTTCAAAAATACTTCCCTAAACTTACGCTCACTAGCAAGCAATATTTTATTTTATTTTGACCAAACCAAAACTGTTTGCTATAAAAACTGCCAAAATATTGCCCTTTCCACGCGATCTCGTCCATCCCAACCTTAACTTGTTATGATACCATCAATCCATTCTAGTGTTGGTTACAAAATAAAAACTGTGTTTTTTAAATTTTATTTTGTATGTTCGCACATCCCCTCGAACGTTTTAAGAATACGTCATCCTAATTACTTGAACCTGCATCCGCCTTGAGTAAGACAGACACAAATAGCTTGTCCGAGTAAAGTAAGTAATATAGCTGTAATGAGCGCAGTGTCTTGACCGGGGCGTTTATCACTAATGACTCGCAACTAGCCGGTAATTTATGAAGCGTGCCGTGTGCCTTCACCCTAATTACAACTGCTCTCCTCACTATCCCGCCTTGGATAGGATCTCTGGCAAGGAAACAGGTTCCTTTCCCCGCTGTCACTCACCACGTGGAGCCACTTGAGTGACTGACGAGACGATAAACCACATTCACTGATTACTTACTGCCTCAAAACTACTTTATTTACACTCGTTGTAAGATGAGAGTTGTCTTTTTTTCTCCCTTCTTCTTCTAAATAGTCTCGGTTCAAACTTTTATTTCTAACGATGCACTGAGCCCTAAAGTTGTAAATGAAGGGTCAGAATATACAAAACAATAGCTTTACCGGTTGTTCAACATGGGGTCTCTTACCTTACATGACGAAAACAAATTTAGGATGTTCGAAAACAAGGTGCTCAGGAAGATATTTGGTCCAAAAAGGGATGAGGCTACTGGAGAGTGGAGGGAGTTACATAGTTATGAGTTACATAACCTGTACTCTTCACAGGACATAGTTAGGATAATAGAGCCTCGTAGATTACGGTGGGTAGGATATACAGTGCGAATGGGAGAATCTAGAACCATGCTCGGAGTACTGACTGGTAAACCCAATCAAAAGAGACCTTTGGAAAGACCTAGACGCAGATGGGAGGATAACATTAGGATGGACCTGAAAGCGATTGTGTGTAATGAGGTGGACTGGCTAGAACTAGCTCAAGATAGAGATGGGGGTGTAATGAGTTGGACTGTATATAACTCCTCATGATAGAGATAGGTTGCCTACTTCTGTAAGTGCGGCAGTGAACTTTCTAGTTCCTAATGCCATAGAGTAAGTAAGAAGATACATTTGGTTTAAATATAATATACTGCAACATAAATGCCCGAAAATAACGCAAACCAAGAAGAAAATATTACCTTAACATCAAAAATTATTTTTTTAAATTAGAAAAAAAATTCAACGAGCTCTAAAAAAATGTCTCCATAACCAGGTGGTCATGAACATAATTTATATGCATGTGAACATTATCTGTAATGAAAAAAATATATAAAAAAAGTACTATGATATGCCGTATTGGCTAGAGCTGTATTACCTACCTATTAAGCTAGGTGTTATCGTGGGGGGAGATGGGTTCTTGAGGTTGGATCCGGACAAACGGGCGTGGCCAACTGGGCACCGAGACAAATGGATGCCAGAGTCAATTTTTTAAATGTTATAATCGTAAAAAATTAAAACAAACAACTAGGTGCTAGTTAGGTTAGGTAAGGTTAGTTTATTCTGAAAATTGAAAAATGACACTTGGACACGGGAATCGAACCCGGGACCTCTGGCTTAGTACGCCAATGCTCTAACCACTGAGCTATCCAGGATTCGTCCCGTGCCCAGGGTAATTCTTCACTCATATTTTAAGGCAGAGTCTATGATGGACTAGCGGAAATCGTCGGCTACAGTGGTCAGATACTCTCAATAAAAGTAAAATATTATAAATGTAACGATTTCGATATTTTTACTTTACTGTAGAAACTTTTTTCATCAGTCAGACAATTCGTGACTTTTTGGTCGTTATTCGGGACGCCGGGACCCAGCCCTTAAAATCGGGACGGTCCCGATTTTTTCGGGACGTATGGTCACCGTACCGATAGCTCGTGATATAATATAATCACATACTTGTAGCCGACGATTTCCGCTAGTCCATCATAGACTCTGCCTTAAATTATGAGTGAAGAATGACCCTGGGCACGGAACGAATCCTGGATAGCTCAGTGGTTAGAGCATTGGCGTACTAAGCCAGAGGTCCCGGGTTCGATTCCCGTGTCCAGGTTTCAATTTTCAGAATATGATATCTAGTGGAGCAATTCCCTACTAATAAGCATAATAATAGCTCTGGCTATTAATTCTTAAGGTTAGTTTAGTTTAATTCATCTTTAAGTGGTTTATTTTACGCAGTTATTATTTTCCGTGGTATTTTGTCTTATAAAATGTTTCCAAAATTGTATAATGTCAAGTAGTCTAACTTTATAAATATACACAAATTTAATTTCTTCTGTTATTAATTTTTTCAGAAAACAACTCCAAAAATGAATATTTAATAAAAAAACCAATTATTAAGTTTTTACACTGGCGCCCAGTTGTCTTGGCACCCAGTCTTGCTAGCGCCCAGTTGGCCACGCCCGGTTGGCGACGCCCAGTTGTCCTAGACCATCTTGAGGTGACCCTCTTCTGGAACATAAAAACGCATTGCTGATGTTCATTTGTCTTGCAATATTTTAATTGTAGTTTTGATACTTAAAACTATGGTTCACATAAAAATTAAGTTTAAAAAAACCAACATAATTTCTCACTACGAACAAACCTTACAACTTAAACAAAATAAACGGAGAAATATATGAAAAAACTTAAGGGTGGCTAATGTTAAATATTACTATTATTATTATTATTATTGTCTTTATTTACATGACAGAATTAAGGCACAAGCCTTGTCTTACAATTAACAAGGTCTTAAGTTAACATTACACTGAATTTATCAATTATTATCACTAAATAAAACACAGGAGACAAGTATTTGAGGAAAACATACACATGAACATAAAACATATAAAACGTTGCAATGAGATAAACACGTACAGAACCAGCAGTCAAAACAGCAATCAACTTGAACAAAGTATCTCTAGATCAGGAGTGGAAACAGAAAGCTAAAATAAAATAAAATTAGTAAACATTCTTACGCCAAACATGCACACACACACACACACACACACACACACACACACACAAACACACACACACACATACATACACACACACACTCACATTCATTTTTAACTACATTTTACTCAAATTATCACACTTCTATGATTCAAAATTATTTATTTCAAATTAAACTTATAGGTACCCCTATAATTTTAAAATAGCTTTATATTAATTTTTCGAATACTTCTTATAGCTTTTCAGAACATAAATTTCGTTGGGAAGCAAAAAAAACAAAAAAAAACACACAGATGAAGCTGAACCATTCGCTGAATTTTTCAAAAGTCACTGCGTTCTCGTTTCAACGACAAACATTCGCGATTTGAGAGGGGGTGGACACAATATTTTTGCAGCTGGTAATTTTGTTATTTATTTTTTTGCCAAAATATCCTTAAATCTGATGATAGCGTTTTTTCATGATTTAAAATTCTTCTTATCTAATTCCATCGACCATCAGATTCAGTATCAAGATGTGTTGATATGACTATGGTGTAGAAAACAAATTAAACATATTTATTGAAGCAATAATTTATTTTATTTGGTCATGAATTTTCTTTGCCAAAACTTGCTTTCTTGAAATTTAAGTCTAGTAGTTCCAATATCAATTGCTAGATCGCAGCACTAGCCACTTCTAAAGTCTACAAACGTATATAAAATGACTTAAAAGATGAAAAACAGTAAAACATTATTGCTAGGAGACGGTGTTAAGAGTGTTGTGTACAATTGTTTACACAGTGATCGAAAGAGTTAACCAAATAAGTTTTTTGCCATTAAAAAAAACTGCAAAAATACCGGCATGCCCTTCCGGCCCAAATTAAGTTTGAGGGACAAAACGCTTCGCCGAATTTTGTTTTCAATAATGTTGTGCTAGGTAATGGTTCCGTATACTCCCCCTTCCACCTCTTCTTGGCCCACTTAGAGCCATCAACGTTGAATGGATCCAAGAATGGCTCCAACAGAATACGACAGACCCACGTCAAGGCATGAAGAGAGGTTGGTTTCTACCATTCTTCGGAGAACAAGCACATGGGAACGTCTCAAAATGACACAGAGTCTCCCTCGGAGGATATAATGTTGGAGTAGAACTAAACAATATATTTTGAAGCTCTTTTATAAACAGAGATGAAAGTTGCTCATCCGGATATGTCCGAGCACCGGCGGTTTGTTGTGTCCTACCAAGTACGGAAAGGGGCTGAGTTGGATGAGTTGGTACATAGAGCCCATTACATATTATGTACATAACGTCAACAGACAGGGTTTTAGGGGATAAGTAGGAGAATGGGGGGAGGGTCAGAAGCTATATGCAAATACTTAAGCCAACATTAAGATTATGTTAATTACCTTATTGATGATGGGCGTGACAAAATTTGACAGGATGAGAAATGAGACAGTAAGAGAAATAATAAAGGAAGATACAGGACAGGACAGGAGAGAGAAGGCACAACTAAGGTGGTTTGGCCATGTGAGAAGAATGGAGAGGGAAAGAATGACCAGGAGGATGTTGGATACGGAGGAGGAGGTAGGAGGCCGAGAGGAAGACCAAGGGACAGATGGCTGAAGGGAGTAAGGAGGAGTGTGGAGGAGAGAGGAGAGGACTGGTCCAAGGTGGAGGGAGAGAGGTGGTGAGAGGAAAGGAGATGGTGAAGAGGCTTATGTTACAAATATACCCAGCCAGTTGCTGGAAGCTGTCCATCATGATGATGATGATGATGATAATATTGACCTTATTGATGGTGTGCTGAAAATTAAATCCAAGCAAATATAGATGAGAATATTTCAATGAAGATGTTCGGATCATTGAATCCCAGGGGAAGTGGTGCGTGATAAAAAATAAATTTAAAGAGGCCTTACTTAAAGATACTAACTTAATCAGAACTCTGCCCTTTCACCTCAGAAAGACTATACAGTAAAACCTTGGATTGCGAGTAACTTGGTTTGCGAGTGTTTTGTAAGACGAGCAAAAATTTTCAATAAATTTTAACTTGATAAACGAGCGATATCTTGCAATACGAGTAGTACTATGGTTACGCTTTGTCTGCCGAGCTGTGTCATTGGATAGGTTCTTTGTTAAAGTCGCACAAAAAGAAAAATATTTGAGTGAGCCAACATATAGCAGTGATTCCGTTAGTGACAGTGAAAGTCGACCTAAACTATAACCTACCTCCTTCTCTCCTCTCTCTCGTCTACCTCACACCAGCCACCATTAAATTTAGTTAATAAATTTGATTACAGTATAGTTACATTTAAATAACGAAAATAAAAAAGGTATTAATCATTTTCAGATTAAATATTTTTGGGTTGTGGGACGAATCATCTGAGTTTCCATTATTTCTTATGGGGGAAATTCACTTTGATATACGAGTGCTTTGTATTACGAACACGTTTACGAAACGAATTATGCTCGCAAACCAAGGTTTTACTGTACTTAATTTACCCCCAAGGGATCTAAACAAAAATATTTCAGAGGAGATAAAGTTGTCCTCAAGGTATTTTGTTTTAAAACATTATGTCTTACTATTGAGAACCCTATTTCTTAAATCCGAAATATTGATGGCTGTTTCCGTTTACCTTCTTCTACAGTTCATGCTGTCATCCTCGCTATATCTCCCCCTCCAAGTTTATACCCTCCAAGGGGTTTCGTCCTTTTTTTTCCCCCCACCGAAACTGGGGGTGTGTGTGAGAGAGGAAACGTAGGCTTTGTAACCGTTGAGGTTTGACGGTCGTCGCCAATATGTGTGTTGAACTAACCTACCCTACACCGCTATCCCTTAGATGGAGCTTAGCACTATGGGGCTGGTCTGGCAGCTGCGTCCAATCAGCACAAGCACCGGCCGGAAACAATCGAACCTCTGGTAACAATACTTTGTTTAGATGGTTATTGTGTTAAGGTGGGTAAGTTTCATTTTAGATGACGTGCGGCGTTCATCTAACGCCTATTCTTGACTGTGCACAGTACGTAATTACACATGTTTAATTACTTTTGCCTTGCATTCGTTCAATAGCAAATAATACTTTGGGGATGAAGTTTGATATATGGTCTCCAGTAGAACGTTTCTTTTTTTCTTTTCATCGAACTTGGATAGAAGTACAGGATGTTTATTAAATACGCGTAATTCCTCTTCAAAGCGCGATTCCTTGAAACAAAACTTAAGTCGAAAATGAACCAGAACAAACGTCTGATGTTTAGTTTTCGAAATAGGTGATATCCGAGGGTGGTTAGGCAGGGTATTTATGTGTATACATGTTATATATATATATATATTTTAAATTTATTTATTTCTCTGTGTCGCATACTAATCTAAAGCCCTTTGGTATTTTCCAGAAAATGTGACATCACTAACAAGTGCAACTTCCATTAGAAAGGGTATTTTAGAAAATACAGACTTTTTTTTTTGCTGTCAACACTGATAACATTTTACTATATTATTAGTACTGTTCAGTAGGTGTTGATAATGTCCATCAAAAGTAACAGATGCAGATCACATTACCTGACGTATTGATATGTGAAAGTAAACCTAGTAATTTTTCTAGATGTCAGATAAGGCAGGGCATGTCATGCGGATCAACGCCTATCAATGGCCCGTAAAGCAACTGTATTTTGATCCTTGTGGAAGGAGACCACTGGGTAGACCCGGTAAAAGGTGGCACGATGGTCTCCGCGAAGACCTGACGAATATCGGCACAGGGGTTGATATGAGGCAAAGAACTAAAGACAGGGCCGAGTAATGCCGTACGTAGCCAGCCAATAATTTCAGGGGGAGGGGTTGGTGGGCACATTCCCCAATTGCTTAGGCTAGAAAAAATTCTAAATGATAAACATTTCTAGAAGCTATCCGAAATGATTTTTTAAGGCAAAATAGCTCCCTAACTGCCGAAGGCTAGGAAAAATTTATATATTTAAACACCTCTAGAAGCTCTCTGAAGTGCTTTTTATGGTAACATAGCCCCCTAATTTGTACTTTTACCTTAATTTTGAAATCATTTGAACCATAAATAAAGCCATATATATTTTGTTGGTAGAATTTTGGAGGGGGTTTGAACCCCCGTGACCCGACTACGGCCTTGGGGCCGAGTGAAGAAGACTGTAAAAGCGTGGTCCCCTGGGCCTGATCGCGTAAAACTAAATTAAAGATAAGGTCCTTCCTAAGAAAATTGGACTCTAATCAAAATTTAAAGTAACTTTTGAAACTAAATAAAATAGTTATTAGTCTTACACTTAAAGGAGGCCATCCACTAGAGAACCGTGACGTGTTGCGTTACGTCCAGAGTTAGTTATGACGTCTTGGACAGCAACCGAATTGAGACCGGTGAAACCATTTCTACCAAAATTTTTAAACAAAGAAAATAGTTGAAAAATCATTATTTCAAAGGAATAAACCATTTTACTGTTCCAAAATTCACTGTTGTCACGTAAAGAATTCATACAAAAAAAAAATCAAGGTTGATCTTACAGGAAGCTAATTTCCAGTATTAGAAATTAGTAATTACTGTGGAGTCGGTAGCGTGTTTGTTTAGTGACTTAAGGGTCACGGGTTCGATTCCCGATATTACCTAAAAATGTATAATTGGTGTACACTTTCACAGTGATGAATTAACGGCCTGGGAGCTTTAAATAAAGAAATAATTCTTATTACATAACCTTTAATTTATTTAAGCTAGATCATCAACAGCAACACCCTCGAAAGTGAATCTTACAACATGTCACCTAACCTAAGTTGTGATACACAAGTTCAAAAATTAAGACCGCCCTCCCCTCAAATCGATTGCTATATTATTATTAGCACCACGTATTACTACCCGTTCGGGCTGTACGCACTTACGCTAATGTGTAATGGTAGGATGATTGTGAGATGAGATGGAGGACCTACAGTTTAACGTGGGATCCGAACCACGGTGGAGGCCTGGAATTCCACACATTCACAAGTTATGATTGCTATAGGTATTGTGAGTTTTGTCTCCTCAACGGGGTTTTTTTTTGGTGGAAATATTAACAAAACCAAGAGAAGCCATGACAGTTCGAATGAGAAGCGTGCCACTCGGATGTAGTTCTGTGTGTCGTGTCCTATAACTTATCATTATCACCGTCACAAGGTGTATTATTTGTCCTGTCGGCCACTTTATGTAAATACTGGTGTGAACATAGGAAGGGGGAGGACACCAGATGCCGCCGCCGGGGCTGGAGCTTATTCTCTCATCCACGTCCAGGTGGCAGCACCAGCGAGCGATATGGCGTGGATCCGTCTAAACGGACCAATGAAAAACTGTATTATCTGCCTAGTGTCTCGATAGCGTCAGGGGTCAACGGAAGCGAGGGTGAGCTTCTGTCTGTCTACAGTTGCCGTGGCCCCGTTTGAATGAACCAATTTGATCCTATGTATAAGTAAAAGTTGCCAATGTATGTGGCGCGCGTCACCCACTAAAAGTGGCCCCGTGTAGATACGCTCTTAGATTAGACTAAAGTAACCCCCCTTAAACCCTATCTCATCAAACCTTCTACTTTGAGTTTAAAAAAACATTCCAAAAGCGAGCGATAAAACTGACACTGGTTTTGGTTGGAAGAACAGTAGAGAAAATTCAAACCTCTTTCTTTGCGGCCGACATTGACAACATTTTTTATACAACTTGTGTTATTTTATAGGTATTGATAATATCTATCAAAAGTAACATCTACAGATGACATGACTTTTATGTATGAGTATATTAAAATGGTTTTAGTAACTTTAGTAACTAACTTCTACTGTTCTTCCTACCAAAATCATACTATATATGCTTCTTGCACGGAGAAAATTTATATTTTTACTTTGTAGCAATTTCGATTTTTTTCAAGTTGTCGTCACTTCTAGTCATTTATTCCCCTCTGGCCATACTAAATTAGCACCGCTAGCCTCGAGGAAAAGCTAGAAACATATTTTTTGGTCACTCTATAGGCCTACCCATTCGTATTATATGTATTAATTACGCTAATGTATTTATAATAGGTGTACCCACATTTGCACGGAGGGAGAGCAGAAAAAACCATTTAGGATAGAAATCTACTCTTAGCATGCCCGACAGGGAACCCCAATCTCCCCGTCGACAGTCCAGTCTATTGCAAGAATGACGTCTTCGTATTTATGATATGTGGCTACTTTTTTGCTAAGGATGTAAACAGTTACATCGTAAACAAAACAATACCATTTAATTTCAACTTATAAAGGTTAGTCTATTAAATTTATGTCTATTATAGTGTGAATGTTGTGAATATTTTCTATTCGTTTTTATGTTTGTCAAAGTCACAATTTTAACATTTTCAACGCTTCACCTTTATTATTTTATTTGTAGATATAATATTAATTTAAGCCTTCCATCCAAACGTACCCATATTACCACTCTTTGATTTTATTTAAATTGCGTGATTTCGTGAACAAAAATAACATTTGATCATCCATATTTTATGTACGTAAACTGCGTCCTATTACTCTTAAGAATCATCCGCATATTACGAAATTGAAAGAAAATGTACTTTCATCAGTAACATCTGTCGTAGGATTCAAACCCCAACCTCCTACGTCACCAACAAACCGGACTAGACTGACTTCTCTAAGTCCACTTGCTCACCAGCACGGGTACTATAAACATCATTTAATNATCATTTAATGGCGAGACCGAAAGTTGCATTTTATAAAGATACTGGAGAGTGGAAGAGGTTACATACTGATGAGTTACATACCCTGTACTTATCACAATACATTGTTAGAATAGTCAAGTTGCGTAGACTATGGTGGACAGGACATGCAGCACGAATGGAAGATTTTAGAACCTTTTTCAGGGTATTGATCGGCCAACCCAATGGGAGGAGACCATTAGGAAGACGCGGATGGAAGGATAACATTAGAATGGACCTGAAAGAGATAGGGTGTAGTGAGGTGGACTGTATAGAACTAGCTCAAGATAGGGATAGGGTGTAATGAGGTGGACTGGATAGGACCAGCTCCAGATAGGGATAGGGTGTAAGGAGTAGGACTGAATAGAACTAGCTCCAGATAGGGATAGTATGTAATGAGGTGGACTGTATAGAACTAGCTCAAGATAGGGATAGTATGTAAAGGGGTGAGCTGGATAGGACTAGCTCAATATAGGAATAGGGTGTAATGAAGTGGACTGGATAGAACTAGCTCAAAATACGGATAGGGTGTAATGAGGTGGATTGGATAGGACTAGCTCAAGATAGGGATAGGTGGCGTACTTTTGTAAGTGCGGCAGTGAACTTTTGAGTTCTTAATTCCATTGAGTAAGTAAGTAAATTGTGTCGGGGGACCTCGGAATATTCTTGTGTGCGCTCGTCCATAGGCGAGGATATGAACCAATAGGAGGAAAGGAGGTACAAGTGACAATATATCTGTTAATGATTTGTATTAAGGGGGGGGTAGGAACCAGTTTTATTCCCGTCACAGGACCAACCAATCTCTTTTGACTCTCCTGGTCAACAAACACCTGCGAGTTGATACCTTCCTGTTTCCCTACGAGGAAATATGAAATTAGCCATACCACTGGCGGACAGACGGCGAGCCGCCCAAAACCAGTTCGTCAATTTATCAACTCTGTACTTATCTCAATGGTGTTAGTTAACCACGGGCGATAGAAAACCACTAATTAATTATCATTTTTTTTTATGCTGTAGCGAAATTGTAAGCTTGCACAGTTGTCTTTCTTAGTTACTACAACTTGTACAAATTAATATAAAGAACTTCATAAATCGTTTGATTTATATTTTTTTAATTAATTACATTGAACAATCAGTGGATTCTCTCTAACCATTAATAATTAAAAATGCCTTCACCTATTAAGCAATATTTTATTGATACAGATTAATAACTTTAATAAAAGGGAAAGAAATAAGTGATGTAGCCTACGAGCCCACCAACTTGAGCTCTGAGACGTCTAGAAATCGTGCATTATTTAAGAAGTGGTTTGTTATTTCTAAATATCAAGTTCTTTAAATTAAAAAATGACACCTAGACACGAGAATTGAGCCCGGGACCTTTGGCTTAGTACACGAATGATACGCCCACTGAGCTATCCAGGAATTGTCCCGCGTCCAGGGTCATTCTTCACTACGTTATCTGATAGATCATGATTCTTTATTTTTTATATATATATGTATACTTAGCACCGCGTCTTACTACCCGTTCGGGTTATACACTTGAGTACTATTTACGCTAATGGGCTCGGAATTGGGAAGGTTGAATATAGATGAAGTGAGCCTGCATTTGCGTGGAGGGAGAGGGGAAAACCATTTAGGAAAAACCACCCCCAGTTCACACGAGCGAGATTCGAACCTCGGTCTCCCCGACCTCAGCAGTCTAGCTCAACACGAAACCAGTGCGTTAGCTAACTACTCCACCATTTGTAGCCGACGATCTCCACACGTCCATCACAGACTCTGCCTTAAAAAAATATAAGTGAAGAATGTCCTTGATCACGGGATGATTACTATATACGGCTAGAACCGTAACCAACAAAAATAATGGCTTTGCTATTTAATCCATCCATCATGCATTTCTAAATATGTTTCACGCCGAAACAAAGGATGAAGGTTCCTTTAGGGATAAAAACCTTACATGTTTAAGAATTAATAGCCAGAGCTATAATTTATGCTTAATAGTGGGAATTACTCCATCTAGATATCATATTCTGAAAATTGAAAATTGACACCTGGACACGGGAATCGAACCCGGGAACTTTGGTGTAGTACTCCAATGCTCTAACCACTGAGCTATCCAGGATTCATCCCGTGCCCAGGGTCATTCTACACTCATATTTTAAGGCATGAGTCTATGATGGACCTAGCGGAAATCGTCGGCTACAAGTATGTGATTATAGATTTCGAAGAATGACCCTGGCCACGGGACGAATCCCGGATAGCTCAGTGGTTAGAGCATTGGCGTACTAAACCAAAGATCCCGGGTTCGATTCCCGTGTCCAGATGTCATTTTTCAATTTTCACAAACTTACATGTTTAGTTTAATAATATTTTTTGTCAGAGCTATAATGCGTTTAGTCCGACCAGGTTATAAGACGCGGTGCTAAAAAAATATGTCATGAAAGGGTGAAATTATCATATTTGCAACAACGTTTCACGCGATATGTAGCAGCGGATTATAACTTCTTTAAGATGGAGATGAAAGGGGATGTGAGAAAAGGTCAATGGTTTTGCAGTTTTCGTATCAAAACAATCTTTTGGTCTAAATAAATCAAATCTTTCTCTCCAGTAGAAACGGAGAGATTAGTTTTCTTCACATGGACATTTCAGTAATTCTTGAATATCTGTCTTAAGGCAATTAGCCCTTTTCATTTAGCGTGGAAATGCAAAGCCATGGGAACAAACGGTTATCTTCAAGCATTTTTATTGTTTTGAAATTTTATTTTCGGAAACGGTTTGTTCAAGAAGAGAAGCATGTTGATTAAGATATACCTTTTATATATCCTCTATAGTTTTAACAGTGATCAAATATCGATAAAATTGACATTTTTCAATAGAAAACTGTCGGCTTCATAACAAAAAATCAGAAAATGTAACAATTAATAAACATCGATACATTATCTTAGAGCGGGTGTTGAAAATATTAACATAAAAATTTCACTCGTTCTCGAGAAAACTGGTATTTCCAAACGTATGATTTTTCCGCAAGACCTGTCTGGTAGCTAGCGCCATCTACGGTTTCCGTGATCCATCNCCCACCATCCCCCAAAATAGGTTTTAGACTTGCATTTGACAGGGCCAAGGAAGGGCCTTAAGCATAGCGGCAGTAGATGAGAGATATTTTTAAATTAAGAGGAAAAGCTGTCATTGAATTCCAGGACACTCTTAATATATATTCAAGAACTGATGAGGTCATCACGTGAAGAAAATTTAGCAAGCAATAGAGCAAAGCCTCTTTTGGTCTAAAGAGTTTGGTAACCCCTGCCTTAAGGCCTGGACTAGCCATAATATTGAGATCAAGGTTCGAATCTCATCCAGTTGTATGGAGGGTTTTATTATTACATGGTTCCTCCACTCTGCCTTCACTCAACAATTGATAACTTTCTATGAATTATGCTCTACTCCTCTTTATTTTATTAGTGCACCTAGCTTTGACGTATAATAGGATGAGGTGCAATAGACAAATATTTAACTGCAACGAGATTTTAACTACATTATATCGAAGTTGATTAGATAGCAGCCGAAAGAATGACGCCTATATCACTATGGCTACTGTTGATGCTGGGAATTTTCTTAACATGCAAAACCGGAAAGGCCACTGCAAATAATTCTATACATACCGTCGAGCATAGTTGCATAAATGAATCATGATCAATCTTATTTTAGCGCCTTACACAATTTAACATAGACCTAATTTCTATTTTTCTGCTTCAAGAACAAAACAATATTTTTTAAAAATATATAAACGTAAGGCAAATGAAAAGCAAGAATTTGAAAAATATAGGTCTACTAGAGGGTGTTCAATAATTGCAAATACGTAAGCTCCTTAGGGGGAGGGGGGTTGAGGGGTTCAAGCTTTGTTCATTTTTGCTGACAGGGTCGTTTAGGGGGTGCGGGGGTCAGAACAATGCTTGCGTAAAACAGAAAAAGAAGTGCAAGAATAGTGCAGTGATCCAGCCACTTCAATGACCTTGTAATCAGTTTAAAAGTGGCTTAGAGTTTTTTTTAGTACTATAATAATTAATGTATTAACCAACAATACTTTTTTTTAATAATTTTAAACAAGTGTAAGTTAATTTTTTTTAACAATCTTATAACTTTTTTAATTTTACCTGTTTAGTACAATAAAATTAAATTAAGCTTACAACAGGATTTACTGCTAATTATTTCGCACCATTAATTTACACCTCTTCGTTAATAATTACCAGCAACTTATAAATTAATTAAAAAGAAGTGGTTATTCCTGTGAACAGATTGCAAAAAAAAAAAAGTCGACAAATACAACGTAAGCAAGGCGTGAGGAAGGGTGGAGGACGTTTGCTTATGTTTGCTTACAAAATGACCAAAAATGTTTTATATAGTACACTTGAACACCCCCCTACGGAAACTATAGGAGTGTTTTTTTGTATTAAAAGAACATTTAACCATCGAAATTAATTTATCAAGACTAGAACCACAATGTTCCATTTTATTGAACGAGCTACCAAAAAATTCCAGTGACAAAATAAATAAATAAAAAAAACATTTTCTAACAAAATAAAGCATGTTCCAAAGTTGGCAGCAAAAAACAACAATAAATATGTTGGGTGATCTCATAAAGATGGGGTTGGCTCAGTACCCATAAACGCCAGCGTTAAAAATACGTTTTACTGATTGGCTAATAAAAAAATCCCTTTTTTATGTAGGAACTTGACACCTTTGTGATTTAGGTCACAATGTGTCCATGTTCATACGGTAAAAGTCATCAGATTCGTAATATACGGATCTGTCAGTGATGGTAAGTTTGGGGTTCGAATATCTGCCAGCATCTATTTGTTTGACACTATTTTACTTTAAGAATAAACAGTTGGTTGAGGGTAAAGAATAGTTGGTTGAGGGAGTAGGGTGCTGAGGGTAGCTTGGGAGTCTTAATTTTACAGCTCGAAAGTTACGAGAAAATTGTTACGTTTTCATTCACCTCTCAAATAACCTTTGTAAAATATTCAAGTTAAGTCCATTCACAAAACTCTGCGAACCTTCGCCAACTCGGTCTATTGCGAGTTCAATGCCTTAGACTATGTGGCCATCGATGTGGGCTTGTTCTTTATTGATACAATATCATAATAGCACATGGCGATAATCTATAAACTGGAAAACTTAGAATATCATTACTATACGACTAGAGTTGTCACATTATCTGGCTTTAAGCCAGACAATCCTCTTTACTAGGCCATTTTAGTAATTTCTTTGTTTTTTACACTTTAGAATAGCACCAGTAATTAGGATTGCCAATCTGAATAAAGGACATAAATTTGCCAAATATGCAGCCAGAATATATAATGTTTTCTGTTTGTTTTATTTATTCCAAAGATGGTGTTATTTCATGCTATTATAATATTATAATCATTATATTAGCGTACAATATTTTATGAGGGGTCCAGCATGTATTTTTTCTAGTGCAAGGGCTCCTTAGGTATACAAAGTTTGGGAGCTGCTGCCATAAATTTTCATGTTTTTGTTTAGCACAATGTCTTACTACCCTTTCAGGCTATAAACCTATATACTAACTGCACTAATGTGTTAGGGATTATAAAGGTTAAATTTATAATAAATACACCCGCATTTGCGTGGATGGAGAGTGGGAAAACCATCTAGTAAAAGCCTTCGGTGCACCCAACTAGAATTGAACCTCGATCTCCCCGTCTTCGGCAGTCCAACACTAGAGTTGCGCGTTAGACCATGCGGCCACCAAAGGGGTGGGGGTGGGGGTTACATTGTCATGTTGAGGTAGGGTAGGAACCAGTAGATGGATCCCTATTATAAAGGAGCCACAGGGTATGCTGTTGTTAGCATCTTTCCTTCTCGTTGCATTTCTCTGTGCAGCACTCACAAGTCTTTCTAACACAAAGGACTCGACACAGGTACTTGAAGCTCAAAATCGAGTAGGACTAGGACATTAGACTTGCTTGGCATATAATAGGTTTGAATGGAAGGTGGGAATGATGTATCGGTATCGGTAATCGGTTTTACTGAATCGGTTCACCTCTAGCATATATACAGTAGCCCCATGACTTCTTTGGTGCTGACTGACAGCTCACAGCTGACAGCTGACGGCTTTGAAAAGTTACCAAAACAAATTATATATCCCTACGCCGAAGCATATGATCTGCAAAAACGTGTTTAGCAGTTGTCAGAAGTCAGCTGTGAGCTGTCAGTTAGCACCAAAGAAGTCATGGGGCTACTGTACATACCATTTCCTAATATTGTATATACACACATATACAATGACAGGAAACGGTACGTGAAAGTAGTGAACGAGCCTAATTACTGAAACTACAAATGTAATAATGTAAAATGTAAGACATAGTTATTTTTACTGTACAGAACATTGTTTTTTCAAGAGAAAATACTTGTTATGTCATAGTATTTATCTGAATAATGTAGGCCTGTATCTTTTTTTTTTAAATTTCATTAATTTATGTATCATAAATATGGGACAAAATCATGGGCAAAGTAGATCCGGTATAAAAGCCTTATTTCATGGACGAATGGTCACCCTTAACCTAAAACAACATGATGGCGAGGCTGAATATTCAAGAATCCCAACTATTTTTGATGATTGTTACATACTGGAACGCGTAGTTTCGATAATGGGGGTGGTATTGAAAGGTCGATAACCACTGAGGATTGATAAGTTCGCGTAGTGATATTAAACTATTTTAATTGAGGTTATTTTTTATTAATGACTGACGAGTAATGAACAAACAAAGCAATACCATTAAAAATGTGCTCATAGAAATCGTAAACATAATACTATGGACGCAATCCTAAATTCTCAACGCGATTGAAAAATTGGATCCGTATCTCACCTTCCGATCCCCATTTTTTTTCCTTGGAGCGCACGTTTTTTCTAATTAATATACGAATTGGTATGTTTTATTCATATGTTTTACTTGCACAGGTCTCTAAAATTAACTGATACCCTATTATCTAGTAATTTATTCTAAATCCGACAAGTTTATGTTTTTGAGACCTTAAATGATAATTTTAAAAAGCCACTGGAATTACTTTTTTGCAAACATTGCGCTAGGCAATGTCGCTTTTGACAGAATATGCCACTTTTGATTTCTTGGCAGCTTTAGACGATATTTGATATGTGATAATATTTCGCGTTCTATCGCGAATAAATTAAAAGTAGATCTAGAAACTTTTAAAGTTCTCAGATAAAGATAAATATGTCAGAAACGGGCTGTAAAATAGCACTTTCTATTTCAAAACAATTTGAGTCTAAATTATCTGATACACAGAATGTTAAACTCAACAAATATTTTGTTTGTGAGAACATAATTTATGGAATAAACTTTCTTGGCACCCGAATGTATTTATGAAACTTTTACGCACATTTATTTAGAACGTGATGTGTACTACAAGGGTAGTAATTTTTTTTTATCCTCATGTATGTAGAGGATGGATCGAAAAAGAAAAAAAGAAAAAAAACGAAAAGGAAGAATTTAAAAAGGAGATGTGAATTTTTAAAAGTCCGACCTATCAGAATGGTCCAAAATAAATGCAAAAAGAAAACTTAGAAATTTATCTCTCTTTCGTTTTATAAATAGTGCAAAAGCATGACAAAGTTTTGATCATCAAACTTGCCCAGTATCGATGCATTTCTTTGAGCTCCACCCACAAGCTTGTGAGCTGACGCCATTGAAGTTTTTTTTAGCACAGTAGTTATTAACAGTCGATAAAGGGTGTGAAAACCACACTAAATATACCCAGCTGGTAATCAAACCATTCTAATGACGGCTGACGGGTGAGTAGAAATTCGCTAAGCCATTTAATATAGACACCCAGCACCAGTGAACATGTAGAATAAACTTCAAGCTATTCTAGTGTAAAGTTCAAGGTTATGATCCAGGCAGGGATGGCTCTAGAGGGGATTTAGGAGGGGGGGGGTAGAGGAGGTGGCACAGGATAAAGATAGTTGTCTAAGGCATCAGAGGCGGAAGGGTGGCAAAAATGAAATGTAATAATTTTTTTTAAATCTATTTATTAACTACGAAGTAAGGAATGTAGGTCATGTCAAAAGGAGGTAATTCTTCAAAAAGATGTATTTTAGAATCGTAGTCATGTTTCTTAAAAATAGGCTATACTTAATCAATATTCAGATTTTTATTTTAATGTGACGATCTAGACTTTAATAGTAGGTTTGAATTTTATAAAATATTCTTAAAATGTTTTCTTTATGAGAATACTGCATATGAGAAGTATGTTTTTGATCATTATTAGAAAAATACATGATTCAAGGAACGCGGTTGCCCATGCAAAGTTCAACGATTTTGGTTTCTAAATTGATTTATCTTGAATAAAAGAAGAGTTTAATTGTTTTATTAAAATTCTAATTATTTAAGAAAAACAATTGTGCTTTTGTTTTCACAGGACGGTATAACTTTTTAAATAAAACAAAGTGACTTTTAATATTGATAATTAATAATTATACTAATCAATAATGGATAAAATATTATAAAATTTGAATTTATAGCGTTATAAATAAATTTTGAGTTTAAAAGAGTTAACAACTGTCCCACTTTTTTATTTTGTAATACCTAGAGAGGGGAGAACGTCATTTTCATGCTTTTCCAAGTCCAGCAAAAGGACACGAGCCGTCCCTGAATCCAGGTAGAGTGTACTGAAGATTATTTTTCTCAATATGGTTAAGGTAATTTGACTTTCAACATTTCACTGCATAATGATAACAAGTATATAATTATAAGCCATAAATAGTGATTCACTTATTTCAAATTATTACAGTTCATGAGTTATAAGGGGTCAGACTGGCTATTCTATCATTTTCTTGCAGCCTACCATTGTTAAGGTGCGGCCGAGGGGAGCGCAAGCATTTTTATAGTTTTTATAGAATATAAATGCTTTGTTAAAAATAAATAAAATATTTCTCCAGTAGCAACATAGAGTTTAGTTCTCTGCACGTGCTAATATCAACATATCTTGAATATATTTCAAGGGTGTCCTGGAATTTTGTCAAAATCTTTTAAATAAAGAGAAAAAGTTTTGACAAAATTCCAGGACACCCTTGGCAGATATTCAAGATCTGTTGATATTAGCACGTGCAGAAAACTAAACTCTATGCTGCTACTGGAGAAATATTTAATCTATTTTGGTCAAAAAAATATAATACCATAAAAGTTGTTAAATTACTCGCGCTCCCTTCTGCCGCACCTTAATTAAAGTAATTAATTTATGGGACTAAGATTCAGTATAACTAGACATTAACATGAGATGCAAGCGACACAGTGAAATATTTATATGTTGAGGGAAATTAATTTTTTAATGTATACTCAGTCTAATCGTGGTAAAATTTGATTGCTTTTAATCGTATTATATAAATAGTTATTTTTAGACTCCAATAACTTGATTTTATCTCATTTTGTAATAGGCCTACACAATATCGCTATCTAGAATTTTTTTTTAAATTAACTCCACTCGTTAATTTAATTAATGGGTCCGAATTTACCATCGCAATTATAAATTTGAAATATCTATTTAATCAAATTTCTTGTTTTGACTTTGCCGATTGTACAGAAAACACTATAAGAACATAATATGACCGGCTGAGGCAGAGGGTAAGATAAATTAAAATAATGACACACACCCAGATAAAGTGGATAACGGCTTCTTTTTCTAGTCATGTCGCAGGAATGGGCAATTTCAATTCTATAACTTTTCCAAGAAAACCCCCTACACTACCCCCACATATGTTAAATTTAGGGCTGGGCCGATGCAGATAACCGATCTGATTTATCGGCCGATATTGGCACATTCGGCCAAGGATAGTCCGTTTTTCATCATGCAGATATTTTACGCCGATAATTCAAAATCTATAGATATATTTTAAATTCTCAAGTCAAGAAAATATAATTCATAATTCAAACAAAAATATTTAAATAGTCTCTTGCATATAAACACAGATTCTTTAACTATGCACTAGATATTTTAATTTATAATAAACAGCAAAACCAACATTCTAAACAAAATAAACCATTCAATTTTATTTACCTTAAGGCTTATTTCAAATTATGAAATACTTTATAAATATTTTAGAGATAAGGATTTTTTCAAGTAAAAAAGTTAAACACTATCAAAAACAATATTAGGTGGGCCAGTATGAGTTTATTTGTTGTGGATTTATAAAAAAATAAAAATACATCATATTATGGTGCGTGACGTCAGCTGCATGCCAATTACTGAGCGCTCCCCGAGATCAATTCAAGAGCGCATTTAAGCCTAATGTCAAAGTACCAATTTACCGCTGTTGTAAATAGTTGTTTAATTATTTTGTCATTTAACTGAGAGCTAATATATTTATCATTTAGAAAAAACTAAATTGGCATCGGCAATATTTGCAAAAGGGCTTATCGGCCCAGCCCTACTTAAATTCATTGCCAAAATATTATTGACTCAAAAACTCTTAGTAATTTTAATTGACGAATGACCTTAATCACTAATGAATGACCTTAACCACTCTTTCTTTCCACAAATACTTGAATATTTTCTTTTAAATTCCACCTACCTTTGCCTACTAGATCAGCGTTATTCAAATGCGTTTAGCGAGAACGGGTATTAGGATACTGTTAGTTTGAAACCGTATCCTTGGTCATAACTTTACTAAACATCTGGTATATCTTCATAATGTACACTACACTAAAAGAGCAATGATAAGTAAGATAGATTTAATAGTAACTATACCCGAATTTACTGTAGGAAAACAAGGATAAACTATTTAGGAAAAATTACACCCAGTACATCTAACCATGATTCGAACCCTAGCCCCCTCATCTCCGAAAAACCGTACAAGATGAGTTTAACTCCTTTTGTGCGCGATGCAAACTTCAGTAAGCGAACCTAAATAATTGCTTTCGCTAACTTTTTTTTATACTCTAGTACCCCCCTCCCTCACCCCTTTTTTCCGCCCCTCTATGTGTGAGTAGACTGTAGAATGCTTATATATAGGGGAGCGTAACAAGAGTGGGGGTTGCAACCCTCCACCGGCGACAGTCAGACCGACTCCATCTTGTCCCACCCTTTTATCTCTGTCTCAACCAGTTCCTCTTTTCCTCTCTTTTCCTTTCCCTTTTTATCTTATTTAAAACAGGGGTTGACAAAATATACCAGATAGTTTAAGGTTGGATAGAAGGGAACGCAAGCTGAGGATATTTTGCAGTATTTATAACAGTTTTTATGGAATGAATAAAATAATTATCCAGTAGAAACAAAGATTTTAATTATCTTCACGTGGTGATATCAACAGTTCTTGAATATCTATCAAGGGTCTCCTGGAATTTAATGACAACTTTTCCCCTTCATTTTAAAAGTTTCTCATCAAATGCTTTTATGTTGATGACAGATATTCAAAAATTCAACTCTTATGTTTCTAATGAAGAAGTATTTTATTTATTTTGAAAAAAAAAAGTCTTGCTATAAATTATTATTATTACTAGCACCACGTCTTACTACCCGTTTGGGTTATAAGCACTTATGCTAAAATGTAGTGGTAGGGTGATTGTGAGATGAAAAGGAGGACCTACAGTTTAACGTGGGATCCGAACCACGGTAGAGGCCTGGCATTCCACACATTCACAAGCTGTGATTAATACACGTCTTGTCAGAGGTGAAGGAAGGGTTTGGTAACCAGATAAATCTGTGCCGGGACCGAGGATTGAACCCCGGACCCCAGTACAGAAGTCCGATACCTTACCCCTAGACTACCAGGTCACCTTTCTGTAAAAAACTGCAAAAACACTGACATTAAATCGCGTTCCGTACACTCCCACCTTTTCGTACCTAAGAAAATTTGCGTTGTCTTTAACACTTTTTTTTTTGTTAAACCAGTTTTTACTTTTTTTTTTAACCAACAAACTTGTGTGTTAAGAAAGAAAGGTTAAATATTTAATTCATGCACTAAAACATTTCTTTATTACTATTAGAAATAATAGTAATAATGTGTGTGAAAACATTTATTCAGAAAGTTTCATTCATTAGGAATATCGTCAAATCTTCTCCTGCGATAAATTTTTATGAAACACGAAAACAAAAGATATAAATGAGTAAATAAAAGCAATAAGTCTACCAATGAAAATGAATGTTCTAGTAAAAGCTATAAAAGAGAAACATCGTAGAAAGATTGTTCTGAAATAATAATTATGATTTGTTTGTGATAAAACTTGACTGTATTATTATATTACAGATATTGATACTATCTGTCAAAAAGATACCAGCTGAAGATCTCATGACGAGACACTGGA
This sequence comes from Timema bartmani, assembly GCA_902151455.1. NCBI lineage: Eukaryota > Metazoa > Arthropoda > Insecta > Phasmatodea > Timematidae > Timema > Timema bartmani. The sequence goes on along the minus strand of CABFWB010000616.1, from coordinate 142,067 downwards.
ATAAGGTCCGAAAAGTTGTTTTATAACTTCTTTAACTGTCAGTTACCAAACACCATACAGTTTGCCTACTATATTATTGATTATTATTAGAATAATT
>CABFWB010000616.1:126045-141884 GCA_902151455.1 Timema bartmani | reverse complement strand
ACACACACACACACACACTCCTCTATTCGCTGTTCTCCGTCCCTTTCTCATTCATTTATTTTCTTCTCTTTCTTTTCTCTCCCTCCCTCATTTCTCAGGGGTAAACAAACATGAATGAACGTGAGCCTCGACCAGGACTCAGCCATTGATGACGTCAGGTTTGTAAGAGAAAGAGAGCACCGTTTGAGTCAAAGGATCCGTGGAGAGTATATTTTTTATTGAGGGTTTTTAAGGTTTTGTCTATCTGTGTCGTCACAGCTAGCAATGATCTCATATTAATGTATTTACGTTTTATTCGGCGAGCTTTAAAAAAATATAACATTGAAACCAAATTATTAAATAATCCTAAAAAAAAACAGTCTTATACTGTCATACAATTAAGGTTTTTGATTTTGAAGTAGTTTCTTTTTTCGTAAACGCATTAGAAAGAATCGTTTACAGCTTAGGTTAATTGATTTATTCACGAAAACGGACAGTAGGAATTTTTCTGTCAGAATGTAGAATAGAATATAGATTAGGAAACAATAAAAAGGTAATTTTGAAATATAAGTCAATGCTGTACAGGCACAATAAGTAGAGTGAGTGCTTGTAATCGTAAGCGGAAGAGGGGAAGTGTTATCAGCAGGTAAACTAGAATGAACTAGACTACTAATTTTATTTCCTCTCTTTCTATTTCTTACAATGACGTCAAAGTGTGGCACTGAGTCATGTCGAGAGGCAACCCGCTTTGAAAAATAGCTTCGAAATCCCCACGTAGGTGATGTCTTTAAGGTAGTAGTATAGGGAACGTTAGCTAAGGGCAGTAATTTTGCAGTTTTTATAGCAGAACATTGTTTGGCCAAAATAAATAAAATTACTCTGGATGAAATATAGAGTTTTATTTTCTTCACATGGTGACATCAACAGTTCTTGAATATTTGTCAAGGATGTCCTGGAATTTAATAACAACTTTTTCTCTTCATTTAAAATGTTTCTCACCTAATGCCGCTATGCTCATGATAGATATTCAACAACTGTTGATATCACAATGTCAAGAAAATAAAATTATGTTTCTACTAGAGAAATAATTTATTTATTTATTTTGGCCAAAAAAAGTTTTACTATAAAAACTGCAAAAATAATTAGCTTTTCTCATATTCCCCTACACTTCCACCTCTGGGGCGGACAGCCTTTTGGTTTAGTGAACAGAAATCCTGGCTATACATTCATCTAGAGGTTCCGAATTTGATTCCCAGTGGTGCCGTATATATTTTTCCCGAAGAGGAATCGTTTATTTGGTTACCATGGTCTGTGTAGTTAGGCGTAAGCTGGGTTTAAGAATTCTACTGGCATCACATCGTCTTATCGCACCTACATGGTGCCCCAACCTCGAAAGACTGTTACATATCCGCCACTGGTATTAAAAGACCAGGAATATCTAGCCCTAAAAATCTTGTGGCGTACGTTAAAAAAAATAATCTTAAGGGTGCCACCTAATTGAAAGTAAATATCTTCACACTGTAGTTGCAGACGTCTAGATATCTCTCGTTGTTGAAGTGATTTGATATTTCAAAAGATGGCTTAGCCAAAGAGTGAAATGAAACTTATTGTAAAGCCTATACATTTCCATGATGAACAGCCTTACGTTTTAAGTTTTATGATAGCAAATTAATGACGTGGGGAAATCAGCTAGCTTTCCACGACGTTTCACGTTAAATTCGCTACTCTAAGAACAAAGTAGATAGTTAGAAACATACATATAGGCTTTCTAAAAAAAATTCTCACTCACCGGCAAACCCAATGGAGAGAGATCATTGAAAAGTCCTAGATGCAGATGGGAGGATAACATTACAATGGATTTGAAAGAGATCGGGTGTAATGAGGTGGATTGGATCGAGCTAGCTCCAAATAGGGATAGGGTGTTTCGGGGTGGATTGGATAGAATTAGCTCAAACTAGGGATACGTGGCTTACTTTTGTAAATGCGGCAATGACATTTTGAGCTCATTAAACCATAGAGTAAGTAAGTAAACTCATAAATGAGTACAAAATGTGTGAATTTTATTGTTTTAACTCAGTGAAAGCCGATGCCTATTTGTTCATACTTTTTGTGCACCATATATTATTTCCCATTGGGACTATTCACATATTTACACTAAAGGAGTGGGGGTGAGTAAAGTATAATTGATAGAAAATGTAACTGTATTTGCTGGAAGGAGAGTGTGAAACAATTTAAGAAAAGATACCCTCAATTCATCCAAATAGTAGTCGAACTTGTATCTCCTCGTCATCGGTAACTAATTCTTTAGCAAGCGTCCAATTTATTTATTCAATTAAGTGAATAATGACTCATGATTATAACAAGTTGATCGAACCATCGTTTCGTTGTGTCGAGGTTGATGATGAATTTTGTCCGCGGGCTCATCTCAGAGGTCTATGTTGGTCGGTTCCTGGCCGAGTATTGGAGCTGTCCAATAATCAATAAATGAGCGGGATCACGGTGTAGCTTAGAATACGTCCACCACACACACATATCGTGCTCTCCCTTTGATCAAATGCGGTCGAAGAGTAGATAATCCCTTGCCTGGTAGTATTTCTGGACTCGAGGTGTGGTCCCGACGAATTGCTTCACTTTCTATAGGCCTAGTCCACAGACAAGGTATACACCAGATCCAGGGCTGGCAACCCTTTCGACAATCGCCACATGTGACGAATTGGCCATAAAAGTGTGCCGAATTTGAGTTTGCCAGCTCTGATGGTAAAATAAACTTTTTTTTTCTGATGGTTTGTGCTGATTGTAACGTGATATTTCTTGCATATCGTGGAAGTATTCCGATTTTTGAATGAATCATTGACGCAACATTGCCATACAATACTTAACTCCACTGCTTTTCCCGACACTTCGTTTCCTTTATGCATTCAGAAAAAAAGAATTGTCAAATTTCACATTAAATTGTCCTACATTTTAAATACAAAAAAAAATTCATTATTTACGTCTTAGGCAGTTGTAAATGAGTAGTCAAAGTGAACATGTCTTGAATAAACTTGTTCTAACAGTTCGTTCGTTTGAGAATTACGTTTTCTCAATTTTTAAATGGTGTGGCGAATTTCACTTCTCATTCGACACACCTGTGGCTATATTGAAAACTATGTTGCCCAGCTCTGCACTAAATCCTCAGACTTACGGAAGCTTCGATTCGCTCCTTGAACCAGGTTTAGACCCATCGACACTGGGGTTCGCTAGTGTCAATGCTCAGTGATAAAAGCACTTCCAAATGTGCATATTGTTAAACGACTCACTTTTAACATATTCATCATAAAGGGACCATTGTAATCGTAATGTGCAGCCTAAGTAATCTCTTTGTAAGGTATAATTCTGTGAAGAGGGGGTTGGGTTGCTACCTGAACCTAACGTTGTGAAATATGGTCGGTTGACTCAAGAAGGCTACTTATGTCTTGTCTCTAGTGAAACCATGTTTAAAATTAATTTTTTTAAGTGCCCCTTGATGGCACGTAGGGATACCCACGTTGAAGGACTCAAGCTTTCTCAATGAACGCAGCCATTTTAACCTAGAGGTTGTGGTTCTGGTGTATACCTTGTCTGTGCTGTGGCCTAATTGCTGTTGATGGTCGAAGTCAGGATTTGAATCCCGGCCAGTTACTCTAGGTCTAGGAACTGTTTTCCAAAGGTGATATGTCACTAAGATCTGAGCTTATAAATTTAATTCAGTCAACCCTAGTGGTCTTGGGGTAAAGTGCTCGCTTCAGGACCCGATGTGGCATGGGTTCAAACCTAGCTGCGATTGACGGATTTTTCTTGAGCGATACAAATCCGTAGCGCAACTTCCTTCGGAGGGGAAGTAGCACCGTCGGTCCCATGTCGATTGTGGCATGTAAAATAACCCTGGAACGTACGTGAAAATAACTTTCCCGGAAAATGGATAGACCATTTCACTTTCACCCATGGGAAAATTCTTTGGCCTATTATTTTCTTTTTGTGTTTGTTAAATTATATATTAAAATTCTTTTTACTCAAGTTTTTTTTACATCACGTCGTACTACCCATTTGGGATATACGCCTGTGTACCAATTAAACTAATGGGTTTGGGATGAAGAAGGTCAAATTTAGAGAACGTGTACCCGCATTTGTGTGGAGATAGAGAGAGTGGAAAACCATTTCGGTAAAACAAGCCTCAGTACACTCGACAAGGATCAAACAACGATGTATCCGTCATTGGCAGTCTAGTTTATTGCGAGAGTAGTTCCTTAGACTATGCAACCACCGAAGCGGCTCTTAAGAGATTGACAAACCAGATTTTTTTTAATGTGGCCCCCTTCAGTATTTTCTAATGTCCAATGTGGTCCTTATGGTCAAACGGGTCATACATGCCTGGTTTAAGGCGTCACTCTCGCACAATAGACCATCAGGATATCGGGGTTCTAATCCCAGTCGGGTGTACTGAGATTTTTTCTTAAACAGTTTTCCACTTTCCCTCCACGTAAATGCGAGTACACATCCTCTAAATTCAGCCTACCCCATTCCTAACTCATTAGCGTAATTAGTACACATGCGTATAACTTGAACAGTTAGGAAGACGTGGTACAGAAAAAAAAAAGAGCTTATAGAAATCAATTAGCATGTAGGCTATACAAATACAAATGTATAAGTAAAAAATAAAATTTTAATTTAATTTTAGTACCGCGTCTTACTACCCGTTCGGGTTATACGCTTAAGTGCTAATTACACTAATGGAATAGGAATTGGGAAGGTTGCATTTAGAGGAAGTGAACCCGCATTTGCGTGGAGGGGGAGTGGAAAACCATTTAGGAAAAACCACCCCCAGTTCACCCGACCGAGATTCGAACCTCGATCTCCCCGTCCTCGGCAGTCGAGCTCAACACGACTAGCGCGTTAACCATCTACACCACCGAGGCGGGTTAAAAAATAAAAAATGAATGTTATATGATTATGGCACATGGCCAACAAGCATTCATTAAAAATAAAATAACAGTAAGATTCAAGAGAGATATTTACAAAGTTGTGATAAGAAAGTTCAACAAATGTTTTTTATGAAACAGAAATTGTTTTGTAAAATTAATAGATTAGTACTCGTATAAACACATTGAAGAAACGAAACATGTTAAGTATATTACCGACAGTAATTTCTAAAACAATAAGTTGAGCACATTAAAAAAAAAGTTAAGTTATATAAGATAATTACTGAATGATTATATAGATTCTGTTAAATAGTTTATTATATAAACATGTTTAAAAGTTAGTTGTAAAGAGCTGAATGCTGCGTACGTCAATGACGGAAGAACGGCTTCAGATCTTGCATTATTACATCTCCAGCATGATCAATTTTTTTTGCACCACGTCTTACTATCAGTTTGAGTCCATCATTATGTTCCGGTAGAAGTAAACGAGATTGTTAACCGTTTTGCGAGCAGTGATAATCGCAGATTCGAATTTGTTGTAAAACTAAAATTTTGCAGTAATTAGCTTATTAACTTTAGTATGATAACAAAGTGTTTGTATTAAACCAAATGATTTTTCTATTAATACTATATCAGTTTAAGGATGTAGATATTTATTACTTTTAATGTGACGGTGAATATTTGTTTTACCTTTTCTTTTATTAAAACTACAAATTTGCAAATAAAAATTGTGTTTGTTTCTTACAAGTCATCTTTATATTAACATAAATTAATATTTTTAGCACCCTGTCTTACTATCCGTTCATGCTGTACACATATGTGACCTACAAACTACGTTCACGTGTTAAGGATGAGGAAAACTAAATTCAGAGGAGCTGTACCTGCATTTGTGTGGAAGACAAGGGAAACATCATTTATCGGGAAAAATCTCGATACATTCGACCAGGATACAAACCACGATATTCCTGTCATCGGTAGTCTAGTCTATTGCGAGAGTGATGTCTTACTTAAACCACCGAAGCGGGTTATAATTAATTAACATTATATTAATCAACTAAAAATAGCCCACTTTGGTGGCCACGTGGTCTAGTGCGCTAATCTCGTGTTGGATTAGACTGCCGAAGACTAGGCGATCGTGGTTTTTTCACAGTCGGGTGAACTGAAAGTTTTTTCTTAAATAGTTTTCCACTCTCCCTTCACGCAAATTCGTGTGCACTTCCTCTAAATTAAGCCTTCCTAATCTCTAACCCATTAGTGTAACTAGTACATACTCATATAACCTGAATGGGTAGTAAGACATGGTGATAAAAAAACTAGTAGTATCATTATTATTAAATTATTATTCATTAAAATGTTTGATTTCTACTTGAATCAGCCTGAAATGCAATCCCCCGTGAACACAGCCCCACGATCCACCCCTGTCCCGAGATAAAGAGTCAAATTTGGAAACCACCAGAAGCTCTGTCGGGTAAACCAGTTTATTCAATTAATACTACTATACATGGTACATAATCCACGTTGTGAGCCCGCAAGAAAGCTATACCGACCAAGTGCCGGCCCCCGTTGGCGATGAGATTGCCAACATATGTGGATAGAGGGTGTAATGAGGTCAGCACAACAAACCCTCCAGTCTTTACTTACAGTTTTCTAAACCAGAGCTGCTACCTTTTTAATCAAGTAGCTCCTCATTTATCCTCATAAGGCTGAGTTTGACCCCGTTACAGACCCACTGATTCACAGATTCACAGAATGTTTTTTGAAGTGGAGGGGATTGAACCCGGGACTTCTGGATCTGCAGCCAGGAACTCTCACCACTAAACCACAAAGGAGGTACTAGCATACTCCACTCAAAAATTCCACAACAACGAGACTCCTATGTCTTATTTCTGTGAGCATAACTTGAGCATTATTTCCTTTTGTTAAGATCATGTTTCTGAAAATTTGGTCTTTCCAAACAGATTTTTTGACACTACTGTAAATTTACATTCGTAGGAAGATGGTTGTTTCAAAATAACCGGTTGATTTTGACTTAGTACCCGCCCGGGCTATCCGCATTTTATTGCGCTACTAGGATAGGTTTAAGGAAGGTATAATATGTAGAAATTGTACCCGCATTTGAGTGAGGAGGAGGGGAAGAATGGGAAATCTTTATTAAAAATACACTCTCACCAAGCCAAGCCGGGATTTGAACCCCAACTTCCCCATCTCCTATAAACATCAGCAAATCAGATGAACTTAACGTTTAGTCCGAGTGCCCTTCGATGTGGGTTAAAGTCGTATTAAGAAAGAAGAAAAGTGGATTTTAAGGAAATGCCTCAGAATTCATCTGTAGAGGTTGTGGAAAAAAACCGAGTAGGGTAAAATGTCTGGTACCCTAGTCTAGAATCGAGCACCAGCCTCTTGAGTCTAATCAGGTTTTTAATCGTGTTCAATAAACGTGTAGGTAACGTCCATGTTGCATAGAAATTGATCTAAACGATGAAAATGCAGGTGAGTTATGGGATATCAGATTATTTATATGTAGAATAGGAATGCGGAAGTTTATGTTTTGACATTCCCCACTCGTGCTTTTGCGTAAACATCCAACACAGATCTATGACTAACCAGTTATGAGCAAATTCCAACTTGTCCCCAAGAACAAGTGGTTAGTGAGGCGGACTAAGTTTCCTAACTCTGGCATAAGATGGGTGAGACCGACTTTGTGTTTTGGACACTCTGGTTTGAATATTCCCGTCTCCATGGCCGAGTGGTAAAGGAGACCAACTTTGTGTTTTGGACACTCTGGTTTGAATATTCCCGTCTCCATGGCCGACTGGTAAAGGAGACCAACTTTGTGTTTTAGGGACTCTGGTTTGAATATTCCCGTCTCCATGGCCGAGTGGTAAAGGAGACTAGGTATTTTGGAGACACTGCTTTCACTCTTCTCTGTCAAAGTAAAATCAAAGGTCGTCATATCCGTGAATGGCATAATTTGTTTGTTTTCTTTGGAGGAGAACTTCAAGTGAGTATTTGGGAACAGAAAGAAGTGAGAATGTCAGTGGGTCTTACAGTAGCAGTGGCAAGAAGTCCACTAGAGTGCTTGATTAACTTGGAAGGCCATAGTTCAAATCCCATCCCGGATATTCTATGTTGCTTTCCATGATATCTCCAGAGAAATGCTGGCCCATTTCCTCTTATTCTACCTTATCACCCAGGCCAGTGGGAAAACGGTACAAGGCGTCAAGCCAGCAAAATAATAGATTACTGGTTACTGTGAAGTCATGGTTTAGATCTCAACCAGGTTTATCGGGGGCTGGTTTTACACGTACCAGGTAGGTGACCTGGCAGTCTAGGGACAAGGTGTTGGGACTTCTGTGCTGGGGGCCCAGGGTTCAATCCTTGGTCCCGACACAGATTTATCTGATTGCCAAACCCTTCCTTCACCTCTGACGAGATGTGTATTAATCACAACTTGTGAATGTGTGGAATGCCAGGCCTCCACCGTGGTTCGGATTCCACGCTAAACTGTAGGTCCTCCATTTAATCTCTCAATTACCCTACCATTACACATTAGCGTAAGTGCGTACAGCCTGAACGGATAGTAAGATATGTTGATAATAATAATAATAATAATAATAATAATAATAATAATAATAATAATAATAATAATACACGTACTACCACTAACACCCCACATCCCTGTTTGTTCTAATCGGGATAAATTTCTTCTAAAATACCCATAAACTATCTTAGATTAAGTAGTTGATAACCTTAGTTATGAACGAACTACTGCTGATAATAAGAATAATGGGTTAAGGTGGGGATGTGAGGAACCTGAGTTAAGTTAAGTGTTTTTTGCAGTTTTTATAGCGTAACATTTTTTTGGCCAAACTAAATAAAATATTGCTTCAGTATTGACATAGAGTTTAGTTTTCTTCACATGATGATATCAACAGTTGTTGAATACCTATCATGATCATGATGGCATTTGTTGAGAAACTTTTTAAATGAAGAGAACTAGCTGTCATTAAACTCCAGGACATCCTTGAAATATATTCATGAACTGTTGGTATCACCAAGTGAAGAAAATTGAACTCTTATGTTTCTAAATGAGAAACATTTTAATTACTTTGGTTAAAAAAACTGTTTTGATATAAAAACTGCAAACTTTTCTTCCCTTATCTCGTGTTCCCTACAATCTCACCTTAAACGCATCACTAAAAAATAAATACAAGACATCCACTTATTTTAATTAGAGAAAATATTGTAGTTAAAACGTTCCCAGTTGTTCTGTCCTTAAAATAATTTGTAATTCCAAATAAAATATGGTAAACCAACTAAACAGAAGCGATTGAAACTATTTTGCCTGGAAGCCAATCAATACTGAAGGCTACCTATATTAAAAAGCAGGCCCAAAGAAAAGTTTGGCTGAAAGTAAATATTATGTAGCATTAAATTTTCTAACGTGTAAAACGAGGAAAGTAACCTTTAATAAAGTTTGGTTTACGCGTCTTACTACCTTTTAGAATAATTTCATTAATTGGGTAGAGAAAAGAAAGGTAGAATATAGAGAAAATATACCCACATTTGTGTGACTTAAGGGTGGGAAACTATTCAGAAGATAAACTTTAAAGTACACTCAGCCAGGATTCGAATCCCTACCTCTCCATTCCCAGAATTCCAGTATATTGCAAGAACAATGCCTTAGACTGTATGATCACTGATGCGGGTCATCCCCTTTAAACCATTTTGTATTATATTTATTTATTTTTTACCAAAATGTTATATTAACCTTGTTGTGTAGTTTTAGTAAATTGATAATGACATCATTGTGGAAATCTGACATGTCTAAATGAATTCTAATTCGTTATTTTTCATCTGAGCAGAGTAGTCTAGAATTCATCCTCTACCAGTTTGCGGGGGAGAATCTTTGTACAATGACGGGAGATGGGGGTCTATTACCGGTCTGTTAAGGGTTGATATACTCGGCCCTAAACAGGTTTTCAGGACTTTTTACGTTTTTCACAACTTAAAGACCTACCGATTATTTAAAATGGGACCGCATACCTAAAGTTCAATTTTCATAAGAAGGGACTTATCTGACATATGGAAAAGTTTCTAGATCTAGTTTCACGTATTCATACATCAAGTCATGTGATCTTCAGCTGCCACTTTTAATAGATATTATCAATACCTATAAACTAACACTAATAATAAGGAATCCATTTTTTTATTTGAGGTATTTAACGTGCACTTTCTGAACAGACTGATTAAATCAGCACAAAATAATTTCTATGAGCGAGAGCGAATGGACCTACCAATTTTGACAGTGAAGGTATTTTCCCATACCCTCCAGGGTTATTTTACGTGCCACAATCGACATGGGACCGGCGGCTTTACTTCTCCTCAGAAGGAAGTCGTGAGGTGGATTTTCATCGCTCTAATAAATCCGTCAATCCCGGCTGGGTTTGAACCCACGATCAGCGAATCCTGAGGCGAACACACTACCCCAAGATCCCTGAGGTCGACCCGAATAAAATAGTATAATGTCATTAATGTTGACAGAAAAAAAGGTTGTGGTTTTTATTTCCTAAAAGGACCTTCCTATGAAAATTAGATTGTAACCATAATCACATGACCTTGGTGCCAGTAATTTTTCCAGATACGAATGATATTTATTTTATACACCCCTTGAGGACTCCCAATAGACCTCCCTAACCACTCAGTCATAAGGATGTATTCACGTTGCTCTTTTTGGAATGTGGACCTTTATATTTTTAAGTGTATTTTTATCACCAGGGCTATTAAAAAATAATTACCAATTATCACTGGGGCCGATTCTATGGGTCTGGGGGGGGGGGGCTGAGCCCCTCAATGTTCTTGGTGAGGGGCAGAGCCCCCCCAATATTTTAATGCATCTGAGCATAGCAGTACTTAACGCACATCAGGCTGTGCTGGACAACTTGGATCTTAGCCCACTTGTAAAATAGTTCATTAAAAACAACCCAGTGGGTAGAAAAATTATTGCCTTAAGTAGGTAGCCTGGTGGTATAGGGATAAGGTGTCGGACTTCTGTGCTGGGATCCGGGATTCAATCCTCGGTCCCGGCACAGATTTATCTTATTGCCAAACCCTCCCTTCACCTCTGACAAGACGTGTATAAATCACAACTTGTGAATGTGAGGAATGCCATGCCTCCACCGTGGTTAGGATTCCACGTTAAACTGTAGGTCCTCCATTTCATCTCACAATCACCCTACCACTACACATGAGCGTAAGTGCGTATAACCCGAACGAGTAGTAAAAAGCGGTGCTAATAATAATAATAATAATAATAATAATAATAATAAACTTTTGCCTTATTCTAAAGTCATTTTTATAGACTTTGTTGAGTATTTCTTAGATATTTTCTTTGATTATTTAAATAGAGACTATTTATTACATTTTAATTTTCTTGCTTATTTTATTTTAATAATTCCATTCAATAAAACTGTAAAAATACTCTGTGAATAGTATGTTTCCATTGTTTCAAATTATTTCACACATCTCCTTCTACATCCGAGAAAAGAAAGCTTGTTTTGTAGTAAGATATACCCAACTTTGTTGTATCAAGCTATATAAACAAATGAATCTTAATTTTTAAAAACAAGATTTAAGCATTTTTTTAATCTGGGAGAGAGCCCCCGCAACCCCCGCCCACCCAGGGGTATCCCATACCCCCAGATCACGGCTACCCCCCCACCCCCCAATAATTTTCCCAATTCGGCGCCCCTACTAATTATAAAGGATAAGAATAAGGAGGATAAATTAGCTCATTAGTGTGGAATGCGGATGATAAAATCCAACCCCGAATATATCAAAAGGGGGATTCAAGCTCCGTCCATCCAACAGCGGTGAACAAGTGCAATGCGCCATGTCAAAGACCACTCGACCATTTCCACGGTTACAGATATTGTTACGAATACCTATGGATGTTAAGAAAAGGAGTATGAATATTATTTTTCAATCATGTGCCATATATTACTCATACGTCCAGTTTTCTCGCAAATTTATACTAATGGGATAAGGTCGGTATAAATCACGTTTTCCGTGAACGCAGAAGGAGAAACCATTTTAGGAAAACACATTTCAGTTCACTCTCACCGAGATTCTAAACCAAATGAGGTCAGATGATACCGATTACTTTGTCCATGTGCCCACCTGTGTGAGTTATGAACAAATACAAAACATTCATTCCAAGGGTTGATTTGGTTATCAGTGAGTTTAGTTTCAGGAAATACTGGCCAGGAGGGACTAGTTTTTAGGGGAAACCTGACATTCCTTGACGGTCAATAACCTTGTAGATAGGTTTGTTGACGATGTTCTGAGAGAATATTCTTGACTCTTGTACTTTGATTGAGATAAGCAAACCAAATTACTTAAAACAGGGGTCAGAAATCCACCACTCTACGGGCTTTAGTGGCCTGTACACGCAGTTATAGTAAGAACTCCACAAGAATATTCTTTTTTTAAGGTAGGGAACGCGAGAAATGGTGTTTTTGCAGTTTCTATAGCGAAATTTTTTTTTGTGTCAAAATAAATCAAATATTGCTCCTATACAAACATAAAGTTTAATTGGGTTCACATGATGACATCAACATTTCTTGACCATCTGTTAAGGGCCTTCTGGACTATGCTCATGATAGATAATCAACAACTGTTGATATCACCAAGGGAAGAAAATTAAATTCTATATTTCTACTGAAGAAATATTTGATTTATTTTGACCAAAGAAATGTTTTGCTATAAAAACTGAAAAAAACACTTACTTATTTTCGCGTCCCCTAAACCTCCACCTTGAAATATATCAAAACCAAATAAAAAATCACCCACTTCAGTGGCCGCATGGTCTAAGGCGTCACTCTTGAAATAGACTGGACAGCCGATTACGAGGAGATTGTAGTTTGAATCTAGGTCAGGTATAGTGAGGGTGGTTTTTCCAAAATGGTGTTCCACTCTACCTCCACACTAGTGCGGGTACACTTCCTCTAAATTCAACCTTACTTATCCTTAACACATTAGCATAGTTAGTAGATTGGTGCACAGCCCGAACGGGTAGTAAGACGTGGTGCTAGAAAAAAAAAAGCTCTTTGGACAAAATTGGCAAAGGTCGTTCTATTTTAAGATGACCATTATTCCCTGATTTTGGGGGATAATCTCCTAAATAAGATTTTTATTATATCTTGAACTTGATTTGGTCCCAAATTTTTTAAATACATCAATGGAATTCGATTTGTATATTATATAAATACAAAATGTTTTAGTCATATCAGTTTGTAGAAAGTTTAAATGTAAAATCTGGCAACAATATTCATAATATCAGCGGCGAATATTTTTCACTCATTCTTTTTTCTTAACGTTTGGCTCTAACTGTGCGTTGATTATTTTACTACTATAATGTATAGTTCCCCATTGTAACGTAATTGACTTGGACCGCTCTCATTTATTTAAAAGGTCATGGATGAAGGTAATTTTCTTTAAAGTATCGTATGTAAATTATCCTTTTAACACTTCATCCATGGAGAATCACGCGCTTTTCAGGAATAATATTCTAGAAGGATTTCACCACTCAAACTTATTTTTTATATATTCAAAATTTAACTCCGTAATATTTAACAAACAAGCAAGAGAAGCCAGCTCCCTATATCCAATAGGAAGCTAGTCTTCAATGCACCTGTCGCAGAAACGTACCTGATTGGTTTGTCTTGACACTGGTCACGAGAGACCAAGGGACAAGGGATACGTCCGCATATAAGCTGTATGTGCGTATGAAAATGTACAGAAAGTGCCGGTAAAATACCGAGAGTAGACGTACATATACAGAAAGGGCCGGTAAAATAGCGAGAGTAGACGCACATATCTGTCCGGTGAAATAGATAGTGCCGGTGAAATAGCTAGATACAGAAAATACATAGTTAATATTTCAATAAAGTGTAAAGGAAGAAAGAATCATTTAAATAAATTGTGTACAACAACAATAGTTGTATTTATTCCATAATTATCATTCCGTATCAACATAATTGGCGCTCGACCACGGAGCTATAAATACCAATTAGATCTCAAACAAACCGTAATATTGTAATTGGCGCTCGACCACGGAGCTATAAATACCAATTATATCATCAATAAATCAACATCATTTTAATTGTCGCCCAATCGCGGGACAATTACATCATCAATAATTCAATATCACAACAATTGGCTCCCAATCGCGGGATCAATTTACAATATCATAACACCATCAATGTCATTATTATAATATTGCCTGATTTTCTTACATACACCCATCGGAAAGGCCCTTTTCCCTAGCAGAATCTTCCTTCTATAAAAGGATTCTTGTTGTATAAAAGACCTTTCAGAAGGTTATTTGTAAGAAAATCGGGCTATAAGGTAAACGTCCTTGTAATGGACAGTGTTCCACTGATGGCCATATTTGTTAGTTTTAGGCTTAAAACAAGCCTCAAACTGCATACATACGCTATCTATTAATGTTGTGTGTCACTTTGAAGTATTATGAAATAGTTAACAAATTGACCATCATCGTGGTTTAAATATGGCCACTGCTAACTGGCATTGTAGTTTTCTGTGTTGGATATTTCACTGGTATGGCAGTGTTTCTTGTGGCAAACGTAAAGCTACCTTGGACTTTGTTAATCACGATTTAAACCTTTTTTACCCAATAAGTCATTTCATACTGGAGGCAGGTGAAATAGAATATATTTTTCGCAGGAAAAAAGTATAATTAACTGTTTATTTGTAAAATAGCATACAATTATCTCCATGTTCTTTACTGGTACACGACATTTTCCAACTGTGACCGGTAATGGACACTTGTATCCATAACTGAGACATTACAGTTAAAACTTCATAGTTGAATTTAACTTAAATAAAGAAAGTAATATTAGTCACAATAAAGAATTGTATTTGTTAATTTTCCATTTATTTGCTAAATTAAAACGAAAAATAAAATAAATTGTTAAAATTGTGTCGATTTGTGGTAATTCTACTTGTCCATAATTGGTACGCTAAAATTTACTACACTTCCGGAGTAATTAAGGGAATTAAAATCTAAAACTTAAAAATTAAAGACTAATTATCATTTTTAATATTTACTTAAATATTTCGTGCATAGTTTCATTTTTTACTTTACAGACGTGATGTGGCTCCTGTTTTCAACCACACTGAGCAGGAGGCCATGCAAAATTCGTACAGATGAATCTGAGGAAAATCTTGAGACAAAAGAGAAGAAATGCGTAGAGATGATGAGGGAAATTTTGAAGAAAATACAGGAGAAAATTATAAATATGTTGCTGGGAAATTATATGGTCCAAGCACGAAAGAAGTAGATACTGAAAGTGAAAGTAATTTGCAAATATAGAATTGTGATATATCAGTGATAAATGTTACATTAGAAACATTTGCAAGAAGAGAAATTAACAATAAAACGCTTCCTCCATCAAATTCTCAAATAGTTACCTCACAACCGTAAATATCACGTTTATGTGAAAGTTTAAAAAATATTCCAAGTTCATTTAAAAGTTTTTTTTTTGGCCAGGAACCGCCAAAAAAGGCTTCTCTAAAATCCATTAATAAGCATAAATAATAGCTCTGGCTATTAATTCTTAATATGTGCGATCCCGTACAATTTAATAATTGTGCAAATTGGCAGCGTAAGGCCACTACCGAGTCGCAGATGGCTGCGTTATCCGATGGCTTGTGATATCAATATAATCACATAATGTAGCCGACGATTTCTGCTAAGTCCATCATAGACTCTGCCTTAAAATATGAGTGAAGAATGACCCAGGGCACGAGACGAATCCTGGATAGCTCAGTGGTAGAGCATTGGCGTACTAAGCCAGAGGTCCCGGGTTCGATTCCCGTGTCCAGGTGTCATTTTTCAAT
>CABFWB010000616.1:112536-125316 GCA_902151455.1 Timema bartmani | reverse complement strand
CCCCCCCCCCCTCCCCCCCCCCCCCCCTTCGTTTAAAGAAACCCGCTCAGAAGGTTCAAATTACATTATATGCCTTTTGACTTCCGAGACCAGTTCCGCTTTCCCTAACAGAGTTACGCCATAAGGAAGAGATTCATGGGTGGTCGGGAGAGAGGGATTGGGGAGGTTGATGGTATGGGGCTGGGGTGGGGGGCATTACTCCCAAACACACCTCTTATCTTACCTCCTTCCTCTTCCACAAGATAAGCTTATAGGTACTCAAGCTTTGCACACCTCAGTACTTCTTAACACTCTGGCGTGATCTCTTTGAGCTAGTTCCTTACTTGGATGGGTTGGTTTAGTATCTTTATGCCTCGGAGAAAAGGGATGGGAGTGTAGTGGGGGATTTAAGATTGAGGTCTGAGGATTAAAAGAGACTTTGAACCACCCATTTTATCCCTCTGTTCTATTTATAGCAAGGACTCAAACAAGAGACCCACAAATAAGGAGAAACCTACGATTTATCAGTCCTCGAACTCTCTTAATATTTCTTCTTAGAGCTCTTGAACTTTACGTCTTACATTACTTTACTAAGAGCGTTTTTTTCTTCTTCTTCTGGACCACGTTTCACTATCCATCCGGGTTATCCACATTTTATTACATTATGGCGGGAGGAAAGAGGACGTGGAAAAAAAGGCTGGTGTTTTTGCAGTTTTTATATCAAAACTTTTTTTTTAGCCAAAATAAATCAAATATTGCTCCAGTACAAACATGGAGTTTAATTTTCTTCACATGATATCAACAATATTGATGAATATCTGCCATGAGCATAGCGGTATTAGATGATAAACTTTTCAAATGAAGATAAAGAGTTGTAATTAAATTCCAGGACACCCTCGACAAATATTAAACAACTTACTGTTGAGGTCATCATGTGAAAAAAATTAAACTCTCTATGTTTCTACTGAAGAAATATTTGGTTTATTTTGACCAAAATAAAGTTTTGCTATAAAAACGGCAAAAACATTGACCTTTTTTTGTGTCCACTTCCTCCCCACCTTAATGGGTTAAGAATGAGACAGCTATAATTAAAAATAAATGTACACGCATCTGCGTGAAAGAGATAAATTGTAATTCCGTTTGAGGAAAAAAACATCCTCAGTACACTCGAACGGGAATTGAACTCTTGACCTCCCCAGCTACCGGCAAACCACATTAGACGAGCCTGACATTTATTCCACGCACCCACCTAGGAGGGTCCCAAACTTTAATAGTATGTTGTTAACCATCGTTCATTTAAATTTAGTCAACCCCAAACTCAGGAACCCTGATTCAATTCCGGTTGGTACTAATGATGGAGAATAGTCGTTAAAAATTCTTTAATATATTCTGCTCTTAACAGAAATAAATTGGTTGAGTCACTATTAAGTCTATTACTCGTTATCATAAATATAGATTAGGGCTCAACAAATACCGTGTGTGCCAGACCATCATTAGTTTAATGTAATTAAAAATAATTATTCTTATTTTATGTTTGTATTTGTTTTTTTACTATTGCTATTTTGAGAATATAAGCTTAAAAATAATAATTTCCTCAAATTCTTATTTCCGGCAGCAAATTTTAGCCACCAGTTTCTTTATTGATCAGAGGCCATGACTGTTAACCAAATAGCCCCCCCACCCCCTTTTTTTTTATCTCTTACGCTCTTCCTCTCAAATTTCTATTTATATCTTT
Organism: Timema bartmani; assembly: GCA_902151455.1. NCBI lineage: Eukaryota > Metazoa > Arthropoda > Insecta > Phasmatodea > Timematidae > Timema > Timema bartmani. Next base: position 123,602 of record CABFWB010000616.1, on the reverse strand, counting down.
TCCCCCACCCCTCTCAAAGCATAGCAAAGAAAAATTAAAAGCGATATATTGTGATGTCAAAATCCTTAAATCGCCAAGCCCTAATCTTGACCTAATCTCAATCATTATAAAAGCTAAATGTCACAAGTATTGTGTCTGACTGTATTGTCTATCGCGCTTGGAATTTCTTAAGTATGAGACTTTAAAATAGCAAGTTGTTCACTTGTTCTTGACTCTAGTCCAAAAGACCGGGATTGATCTCCAACAGAGCTCCGTGGGAAATATTCGAACCCCCCTTCACACACACACACACACACACACACACACAAAATATTGCTTCCAATTCTCTTTACAAGTGAACACTGGTGCATTATAGATATATTTTCCCTCATTACTGTGTCTAATCGTTAAAATCCTGTGCACGGGCATCCAAGCAGTCTATTTTTTTTTAGCACCGTGTCCTACTAACCGTTCGGATTATACGCTTAAGTACTAATTACGCTAATGGGCTAGGAATGAGGAAGGTTCAATTTAGAGGAAGTGTACCCCATTTGCGTGCAGGGAGAGTGTAAAACCATTTTTAAAAAACACCCTCAGTATGGCCAACCGGGATTCAAACCCCCACGAGAGTGATGCCTTAGACCATGCTGCCACCAAAGCTACGCTGATATATTCTATTTTTAACAAATTTTTTAAAAAACATGAAGATTCCAACAAGGGCGCCACGAGAATCTAATCCTCTTCACAAGGGTACGCGCACACAGTGAACACTGGTTACCTGCTTGCTGGTTGGTTGCAAGCGCCGACAAGCGGAAACCTGCAAGCAGGAATATGTTGTTGTATTAAAGTTACACGTCGTATAGTAAACGCTAGAGCTTGTGTCTGTCTGAAGGTAGTCTGCGCTCATCCGCTAGTAGGAATGTTTAGGGTATTCCTGCTCGCAGGCATTTAATACTGGCTGGCTTTTTGACGTGTGTCATGTTTTGTGTTGAACGTAAATAATTCATTTTTATTAATTTCTTTGTTTTTAATATGGTATTTCATAAAATATATTTAAGTTTTTGAATTTAATATGGCGGAAGCTGAAGTAATTTACATTAACCTATTAATTTCGTTATTTTTAAGTATTTAAAAAACCTATCACTGTCTTGTTTAAGTTTTGTAAGAAGATGATGGTACTCGCCATACATTTTTCTACCTTTATTTATGTCGTTAATACCTACTTTTTTAATATCTAAAACTTTGGGAACAATGCTATCAATAAAAAAATAATTCATTATCACTGGAGCTCATCTTTGTATGAAACCTACACTTCAATTCACAAACTTTGATCTTATACCATGAGCACGTTTCTAGCTTTAACCAGCGCCATCAACGCTGTCAACCAACCAGCAAGCAGGTAACCAGCGTTCATTGTGCACGCACCCTAAAAAGTTTGAGAATCCCTGGCTCGGGTTTGTGTGTGTGTGTGTGTTTGTGTGAAGGTATAACATTAACGTGATGACTATGTGTCATACTTCGTACATGACTGATTGGATCTTCGTAATGAACGTTTCTTTGGCAGAATATAAACTATCGGCTCATCATGTGGTCGATGATGCGTTTGGTTTCCCAGAACATTATTTGTTAAGATAATAATTTTTTTAAGGTGGAAAGGAAGTCAAGTTGAGCTAAAACCAGGGTTGTGCAGTTTTTGTAACAATTTATTTTTCACCCGCTTCGGTGGCCGCATGGTCTAACGCGCTACTCTCGTGTTGGATTAGACTACTGAAGATGGGAAGATCAGGGTTCGATCCTGGTCGGGTGCACTGATGGTGTTTTTTTTCCTAAATGGTTGTCCACCCTTCCGCCACGCAAATGGGGCTGCGTTTCCTATAAATTAGGTATTTTATTCCATAGCCCATTAGTGTAATTAGTACATAAACGTATAATCTGAACAGGTAGTAGTAAGAAGCGGTGCTAAAAATGATTTTTAAAAAATTAGCTAATTAAAACTAAATGTATTTACCGAATAATTTTTTTTATTGTTTTGGGCCAGAAAATAAAATTGTTATGAAAATGGCAAAAATACTGGCTCTCCCTTCCACCACACTTTCAAATAATGAACTCGTGACAGTTGGTTAGAAAGGCAGTCCCCACTAAATGACATAGATACACTGGATTGGGTAGCATATAAAGTAATTTTGATATTTCTCAATATGACCTACTTCAGTGGCCGATTGGTCTAAGGCGTCACTCTCACGCTAGACTGGTCTACCGATAATTGGGGAGAATGTGGTTCGAATCCCGGTTGAGTCTACTGAGGGTGATTTTTCCTAAATGATTTCCTATTCTCTTTTTACTTGAACGCGGGTATACTACCTCTAAAATGCTTCCTTCCTCATCCCCACCCCATTAGAGTAATTTTCATATATGTGAATAATCTGAACAAGCAGAAATACGAGGTGACAAAATAAATATTGTCAATACAGAGTGTACCGTAACAATGGAACCCACTTCAAAGATGAACAGGAGACACCAACATAATGAAAATGTTCATATGAGTATGTGTCCCATTTGGTCTTATGTCCTAGCTATAGCCATGTTTTTTTTTTATCGTATGGGATATATGACCGTGAAGGACATGACATCCAAGTTCGGTCGCTTTATTGGTCGCTCTGGTGGGCACAGAGCGTTTGCCCAGGGTACACCTATGGAGGTTGCCCACACGTGCCCGCAATAAAATGATATGATAGTGAATATGAAGGTGTGGGCCAGTGTGATTCTTAAACCTAGCTTAAGCTTAATTAACCAAAACCTGATGACCACTGTGATTATTTCCATTTTAAGGCTAAGATACCCCAAGGTACAAGCCGGGAATCGAATCCGGGACCCCTAGACTCGTAGCCAGGTGCACTGACCACTACACTATGGGGCCGGTATAGTCAAGTTTATACTCCAGTAATGAGGAGTTGCTTTATGTTATAGTAAGTGCTTAAAATGTCCACCTTCGTCCTGAATGCAAGCCTGCAGTCGTCTTGTCGTAAAATTCTGCATTCTTTAAAAAAAATAGGCTACATTGCATTGCAAATATTATAGTAAATGAGTCAATGGTCATTTCTCATTAGTAGCCCTTCTGTGCCAAGTCCCGTGTATATATTATAATATATATATATATATATATATATTTGTACACACTTATATATGTATAATGTATGTAATTATGATAAAATAAATTTATAGCTATAAGTTTTAATAAACTATGGATCTAAATCTATTTACTTAACAACAGGTTAATTCTCACTTTATTTTCTTTCTTAGCATTACTAACATATTATTTTGAATAGATTATTGTGATTAACAAGATGATGTGTTTGTTTTTATGGTGAAAACATACTTAAGGGTAGTTTACTCAAAACATATTTTTTCAAATTATCTTCGAAACCGTAATACACAATATGAGAAAGTTTGTGCGATTGTGTCGTACCATTTATTTTAAATACTAGCCTATACTTTGTCTTCGCAGCATTGACCAATAAATTTGGCTGCAATCAAATAACGATTTTTAAAAGCTCTGAACATAATATATTAACAAATTTTTTTTAAAAAAACTTAGTTTTGTTTTATTTTATTTTGAGTCAAATCCAAATGAAAATATTCTAATGGTTTAGTTTAATTTTCTCAGAGTTTGGGATTGTTGTTTGAATGTGCCATAACCCCATAAAACAATCGAAAAGTATCCGTGTATTTTTGGGTTAGCTAGATTTGTATTATTTTTAAATAAGTACCTGTAATGTAAGGTAATGTTGGCTCAGTTGAGCAAAGACTTGTATTTCCATGCACTCAAAATTGTATGTTTATTTCGCAACTGTGGGTGTACATTAAATAATTAAAATTCCAATCATTAATTTAAATTCAATTTTTCATACATATCTACAAAAAGTTTCAATTCAAGATGTTTTTTGGGTAATATTTGATCATATTAGTTCTACAAATTAATATAAAAGTAAATTGCCATAAAATTAAGAAATTCTAAATAAAGTTTTTTAGCCATTCTATCTACCCAACAAAAAGGCTATTTAACAAAGATTATATTTTCTACCGTTATTATTTCTTCAATATATTTTTTCTTTGTGAAGTCCTAATTTTATTTGATTCCACATTTTGCTAGCTTACCTTTTTACCTGTTGAATTTTAAGGAAAAGGTTCCTTTGCCAACAAAAGTCTGTCTTGGGAGAAAGGAATCTTTCTTACGAGATATTTTCTCCAAAGGGTTTCAAAGAAACCTTTTAGAAATCTAAGAATAGCCTCTTCTTTTCAATCTAGGATCCTTATTTTAAAGACGTATTACACAGTTTTGTTAGCGGAATAGTTTTTTTTCTTTCCCAGTTGGTATATGTGGAAAATCCCCATCAGACTAAAGCAAATAAACTACAGAGGAAGAAGATCAGCATGAAGGACACCATTTGTTNGAGTTTTAGGATCTTGTCAGGGTTGTTTTTGTTGAGCTAAGGGTAGTTTTCAGGTAAAGAACCTTTATGGGGGTGAACACAACATGTTGCCACAGCTTTTTGTCAGCTGCAGAATATGTGCCTTTCTATGAGTTTCTTATTTCAGTTGTCGAAAAGCAGCCGTTTCCTACCGAGTCAAAAATGGAGAGAATTCACAGCCGCCCAGAGCAACCTGTTTGGAGGGAAATAACAGGTATGTTTTTATTTCGTATCGTCACTAATTACTTATTGTTTTATCCACTGATATATACTTTGATAGAGTTACCGGTAATTTGGACTTAAATAACATCTGCTGGTATCACATTTTAACATAGGCGTTTTTTTAATTAGCTACCACATTTTGGTGTTTTATCAGGGGAAGAATTTTTTAAGTAATGAATGATAATGTGCTTTGTTTTAATTTTATAATGAAGACAAAAATTTATGGTATCGTATATCAAAGGTAATGTCAAATCCTAAGTAAGTTTTTAAAAAGCGTAAAACTTGGAACGGCTAGTAAGACGCGATGCTAAAAAAAAGTTTTTGAATTTAAGGAAGCAACATTTATGTGTATGGATATTTTTAGTTTAAAACCCCGTAAATTAGAAAATGTAACACTGTTTACAACTATCATTAACTATGGTAAATAATATCGATGCGTCATACTTTGTATAGGTTATGTGAAAGTTGTAACACCTAAAAAAAAAAGCTGTTGCCGAAAGCTTCCTGAAGCGTTAATTTATCCTCGGAACCAATTGGGTTCATATTTATATTTTAGAATGTTCCCAAAGGGGAGTCATTAACTACGAAGTCTTTATAAAGCTTAAGTTCACATAAGAAGTAGATAATCAAGCAAATCTTAAAAGAGTTAAGTTCAAATAGGGAGTTGATAATTAATTATACACGAAGTTATTGTAAAGCCAAATTCACCTCAGGAATATATAGCTACGAGGCTATACTAGGGGATAAGTAACGGCAAAATCTTTATAAAGCTGATTAGGGAAATAAAGGGAATTAATTACTACAAAGTTATTATAAAGCTAAATTCACTTAGGGAGTTCTTATAAAGCTTATAAGCTAGATTACCTTGAGTTAAAAGATACGAAATCCTTATAAAGCTAAGCTCATTTAAGAAGATGCTACGAAGTTCTTAGGAAACGTTCATCAAAGGAATGCTAAAGAAGTTATAGACCCAAGCTAAACTAGCTAGTTAATTTGTAAAGAAAGGATTGACTAGACAATTGTTCGCCTCTGATGCAATATTTTCCTGGACCATGCCGATGGTTTTGAAATATAATTTGTAAATCGGTTTTTGTTCTTTAGTCTAAATGGATCTTTTATTACAAACGTTAGTAGAAATATGTGTAATCGATTATGGATAAATTATGGTATTAATCAGTTGATTGATTTATTTGAAAAGTATAATTTTATTTTTACTTTCTCATATTGATAGAAATTATTGTAATCGTGAAAAAAATCAATCTAGAAATTATGATGAATCTTTCTTTACATTTTATGTGAATCCGAACGAGTTCAAGTGGATTTTACAATTATATATGTCCCCATGTACAGTATGTCTTGTCTTTGATCCTAAACGGTTTGATGGATTTTGTTCAAACTTGAAATTAATATTTTATATACCTATGAATATATTTTTTTATCCAGCCCTCAAATTAGGGTAGTTTACTAATGAAGGTTTTTTTAATTTTAAATATTTCGAAAATATCCCCAAGCATTTTATTTAAAATATATATCTGTGAAACTATTTTATTTTCGGTGAAAAATTTGTTTAGGGGTGGATTGCTGATGAGTGATGAGACTGTCTTTTTAAAATGTGAATAATTTAATAATTGCTTTAACGATTTGGCTTAAAATGGGTAGGCTATCTGTTAAATTATACATAATTTTAATTTTAATTTCATTTGTAGCAGTTCACTACTGATTTTTGAAATACTTGAGATTTTTCAAAATAGCTTGAATGATTTTAAAATTGGTATTTACAAACTACTGTATTTTAAGTGATAATTTATACAGTACGCTTATTTTTATAAAATAAATTAATTTAATGGTAATTTGTTAATAAAACATTTTGGAAAATCTGAAATTTTTTGAAAATGGCTTTTAAAATTTTGTTCCAAAAGAGTTTTTGAGAATAGTTTTCATAGTAAATAAGAATATATTTTTATTTTTAAAAATAAAAATAGTTTTGGGGTTGTCTTAAAATATTAGAGTTCTTGAAATTAGATTTTTTGAATGGTCTAACAATTAGTTAAAATGTATATATGAAGAGTTTATTGTGATTAACAAGATGTTAAGTTTGATTTATGAGGAAAACTTAATATTATTAGGTTACTGAAAACATGTTTATGAAAATGTTGTTCCAGGCTATTATACATTAAATGAGAAAGTCGGTAAAATTGAGTCATATCTTTTATTATTTTACACTTTTGAGATGCGACTGTTTTATTTTATAATCCTCAGTTGATAGTTGTTTTCATTGGACAATATATCTGGATTAATAGCCATCCCCTGGTTTGAATCCCTGTTGGGTTGAATTTTGTCATGTCCAAGTAAATGAAGCAAATTATATATTACCTGTGCAAATAGAATTATGTATGTTATATGGTCTCAAGTGAGCTATAAGCTATTTTTTTTAAACATTTTTGTTGTTAGAAAACCATTTGTACTCTATTGACTAACAATTGTTGGTTCTTAAATAAACATTGTTGGTGGCTATGTTTAAGTATGCTACCTACCTGTGACGTAGCGGCCAGTCGAGATAGTATTCTTTACGTTAATGTATTTGCGTTTTCTTAGTTGAGTTTTGAAGATATAGCATTAATAATACTTAGTATCACGTCCTATTACCCGTTCAATTTATACGCTGATATAACATTGAATCAAAAAACATTAGCCCTTCAATAATTATAAAAATAGCCCGTCAAAAAATCCTTTCTTTTATCTTGATTTAGTTTTTTCGTAAACCCATTTTTTACTTTCTCTCGACACCACAAAGAGAAAGTATTGTAATCGTCAAAAAAATCTAACTCAAGGTTTTTGTTAACTGTATGACCCCCTGAAACCAAAAAAGTAAGTTAGTTTTCATAATGCCGTCTGTCTGTTCCTCGGGCTAGAGCCGAAACTATTTTGCTTCGAAATCCTCAAGTAGGCAAATCCGTTAATAAATTTTTAGTGCCAGTAGCTTTCTGAATGTTTATAAACTATTTTAACTTTTAAAAAAAAGGCACTAAAAAGGTGAATTTGATTTAAATTTACCAGTATTCGCCTAAACAGTATTTCACAAGCTTCAGGTATTTCACGGGAACCCTTTCATAAAAATAAATATCTTACAAAGATTTTATTCCACGAGGGAGTTGGGGGAAAAAAGAAAAATCTTAGTTCAATGACAGTTGTGTTAGAAGATATAAAAATGTTTTGATGTAATTATTATGATTGTATCGACATTGATGCATTGTAAAAACTGACAACTTAAGACAATATTATTATTATTATTTGACGTAGTGAATAGCAATAGATCTAGTAAATTGTGAACTAGCTACAGTAAGATTATGATAGGGAGAAAGTCTTAGAAAATACAAACCTATTTTGTAACCGGTTAGTATACTATTAGATTTTTCTTATATATATTTATAATATTCGTAAAAGTTGCAGCTGCTGAAAACATAACCTGAAGTATACATTTTTTGAAATATTTACAATTTCTCTTTTAACAGTAAAATAACTTACTTTTCCTTTTATTATAACTACTTTCACGTATTCGTTCATACGTCAAGTCACCTCTCACTATAGATGGATAGTATCAATACCTATAAAATAACACTAATAGTATAGTAACATCCTAACATTGATCGCAAAAAAGTATGTTTGTATTTTATAAAAAAAAGGTCCATTCGTAAGACAATCAAGGTATACCTTTATATAGCAATCCCACAGGTAAGATGTAAAATGTAATTTATTATCACAAACCAGTGGCTTATTTTTGTTTAGCCAAATAACACATCAATAACAACACGCCTTTAAGCCCCATTAAAAAAATTATCTTGTTCTATGCGATCAACAAATATTTAAATCTTCTATAAATTTACTTAGGAAAAAGAGTAGGCATATTATTTACATTGATGCTATTTTTAATTAATTTACTTTTTTTTCAGGCCAAGACTACGTGTAAGAGTTCATATTAGTGTTACCACCTTTCTCAAAATAAAATAAAGATTGACTTTGTATAGAACGAGAAAAAACATTAAAAAAATAAATAATCCTTTTAATGTTAATGAGCATTTGGGTTTTGTGTGTAAACAATTTATAATATATAAATTTGAACAAAAATAACACTTCCAGACGACGTTATAAATTACATTTGACACATAAAAGAGAAATACATTAACATATTTGGCTTTGATTATAAAATAATTTGTTAATTTGTGTTATGACTAAAAATACCATTATTTCACCACGCTCACGCCATGTTGGCTACCATTTCTTTCCACAATTTACGCCGTGATAATTTCGTATTAAATAACTAAAGTATAAATAACATACCCAGCCCAACTTTTACTAACATTTAATTTTATCAAACTTTGAAGATAAGGGTTGAAGCGGTTCAGAAAATGCTGAGGAATTTGGCCGAACGATACTTTTTGAAATAGATTTAAGTTAAAACATTGTTTTACAAATCTGGGGTGAAATCGCGTTAATATTTTTCCAAAGGTCCCGGGTTCAATCACCGGCACTTTCAAAATATTTCTGTGAAGCAGTGGGTCTGGAACGCGGTTGATCCAACCTCGTGAGGACAAAAAGGGAGTCATTTGAATAAATAAGTAGCAGCTCCGGTTTAGAAAAGTGAGGTTAATGGCTGGAGATTTCGTTGTGCTGACCAAATTACACCCTCTATCCGTAGATTTCAGCGGTCATCGTTAATGGTGGCGGCCATTCGGTCGATATAGCTCTCTTGTGGGCTCATACCATGGAGTTTGTTTTGGTGGTCACTGAAGCTAATTATTGCTTGTCCGAACAAGTTAGACCATCTTAAAGAGTTCCATTATTTCTACATTTTAAAGAACATTTTCTTTGACCAGCTCCATATACATTACTAATATTTCACTTCAGTCACTACGATAATATCATGGCGGAAGGTCCTAACGTGGATGACCTTTGATTGTTTGCACGCTATCATCGCCTCATCCCTGCATTGGGTGCCCTTCAACTTGTAAGGGTGCAATAAGGAGAATGTCCCCTTCTCAAGCCACGTGGGGCGATATATCTTCTTCCAAACTCCCGGGTGAGTGTCGGTCCAGGGGCTGCTAGCACAGACCAGTAGGAGGTACCTTTAAGAGAGATCGTCGCGAGAGGTATATCAGTAACCTTCAACCCCTTTCCTCCAAGATCTGTAACAAGAAATCATGGGTTACAGATTGCACTGCGCTTTGATGCGAACCCGGCCGAAGCATCGGAGTTTCAACGAATTCAAGCTGTCTGACAAGGCGAAAATCTTTTTTCTCACCCTATCGCTTATCCAGTGGCACTATCTTATTTATAACTTCGCTAGAGGGTTAAGTTATGTATAAATAATGGACATATAACAGCTGTTTAATATAACAGTTTAGTTGTGTGGTATTAATTAACTTGAAGTGAACTGATATGAGAGATTCACTTCTCTAAAAAAACTGATAGTTACTCCAAATTTTTAGCATACACTACCCATTGAACTTAAATAAGTTAGCAATCTCCAAAGATACCTAATATTATAAAATATTACAGAGGTAAAATAATACACTAAACAGGAATTCATCTACTGTTACTAAGGTTAAAACACTCAGTTTGTATAATGTATTATTACTAGTATGTCTACAAGAATGATTTACAAACATCTGTTGGAGGCTTAACCTTCATACATCGCGTGTTCGTTCGGACAGGACTTATGGGGTTCGCTATGTTGGTCACATAGCCACGCTAGGGAGTACTCATATCCTGCTTTACGAAGCTGATGGGACTATTACTTCTAGATAATATCAATGTTCCTTACTCTCGAGGGCAGGGACTACTCATATTCTGCTTTACGAAGCTGATGGGACTATGCTTCTAGATAATATCAATGTTCGAGGACTATTGGAGTTACTCTTCAGAAAGGAAGAAATGCAATACATCAAGGAGGATCTTGAAATCTACAAGTCTATGCTTGAAGTGACGAACGCGCAAAGGAAATGGTTTCAATCATTGAAGAAATACGCGAAGCTGGTTTCATTCTAAGACGTATCTCTTCCATCCCCCTTTGCCCCCCATAATCATGAATGTCAAGCAAGAGATTGCATGTGACCTACATTGTCCGGCAAGACGTCAATTTTCCAGAAGACATGTCAGTGCACGAGGACTGAACGACGAACTGCTACAGGCCGATCTGCTCGATATGACTAGTCTTCACACCGTTTACTGACGATTTAAAACGGTAGATCCTAACCTTAAAAGGTTGAAGGATGTTTTCGCTAAGGGAAATGCAGCAAATTGGTCTACAGAACCGTTCAAGATACGCAAGGTCGTCGAAATAAATCCTAGGACGTTCTTGCTGGAGGATATAAATGTCAAACCTATCTTTTGGGGGGG
>CABFWB010000616.1:74660-109271 GCA_902151455.1 Timema bartmani | reverse complement strand
AATTAAAACAACAGGTGACGTCACAACAGGATACAAGTTTCAATAACAACAACGCGTCACTAATATACACCGTTTTCGCTCTAAAGGCATTAGATATAGGCAGTTTTCGGTATGAAGGGCTGGAATGATAGGTCCTGTATACTACTTCAGTCCGAGGATGGCGATTAAATTAGGTAGATAACCAAGCCCTGGATTTTGATGATGCGTCATTTTCTTTGGTTCGTCACATTCAATGCTCAAAGTATACAAACTCTGCTTTTATCCCCTGGTTGTAGAAATGTTTATTTTATAGGTCATTTTGGGTCATTTAAGAATTTCAGGTCACATTTTATTCTTTCGAGTAATTTTTTAAGTCATTTTAGGCATGTTTTTAATCATTTTTAAGCATTTATGTGGAATAAGTAGCCTATATTTTTAAATACTATAGATATTTTCTAAATGCATAGTAGCTCAAAAAGTGTCATGATCCCCTGAAACTGAAAAAGTAGTGTTACTGATTGGGCTAAAACTTGGTATTTTAGGTTTTCATAAGGGGTTTTCGGAATTAGATATACAGCCTTAAAATTAAGGGTAGTTTATTGAAGGGAAAAAAAGAGATCAAATCAATTTTCTCAAAATCCACTCAAACGATTTTAATTGAATTTTGTATCTACGCATGACAAAAAAAATTGCTATTATCATTTTTCCCTAAAAATGTCTTTAAGGGTACTTCACATAACGGAAATTTCCAAGTTGTATCATATCTCCACAATTGTTTCAGATACCAAATATATCATTTTAAAGTTGTTGTTGGCGTATTACAAATAAATATCTTATCTTTTATTTGAAATATATTTATAAAAAACCAATAATTTCTGAACTACAAGCAAACATATTTTTTGTTATGAGCACTTAGAAATTGAAATTTTTATATTTTCTTTGGTGGACAAAGTGCTTTTTAATAGTTTATATTATTTCATGGATCCACTTTGGTAGATTAATTCTGCAACTATGTATATTATTAGTACTATTTAGTTTCACAAGATTTTTAGTCATGTCTCTATTTTAAGATAAACGAGAAAGTCAGTGTGGTACACCACCATATCACTTATTTAATCTCACAGTTGTCTGAAATGATAAGATAATGTAGTCACTGAACTTTGTATCTTCTTTGCTTGTCTGGTTGTAAAATAAACTTTCCTGGTGAGACACTGCAACTAAGCTGGAAATGGTTGCGTTGGCAGGGAGTAGCTAATTAGCTATGAAGACTTTTTTTAACACTTATGTACTAATTACGCTAATGGTTTTAGGGATTAGAAAGGTTATATTTAGTTGAAGTGAACCCGCATTTGCGTGTAGGGAACAACTATTTTGGAAAAATCACCTTTAGTACACCCGACGGAGATTTGAACCTCGATCTCCCCGTCATCGACATTCTAGTCACCTGCAAGAGTAACGCCTTAGACCATGCGGCCACCGAAGCGGATAAGCAGATATTTGTATTAATCAATATTATATTCAGCAGAATGCAAGAGTTTAGTTGTTTTTTTAAGCACTCCATTTTACTACCCGTCTGGACTATACATATATGCACTAATTACGCAAATTGTGAATGTGAGGAATGCCAGGCCTCCACTGTGGTTCGAATTCCACGTTAAACTGTAGGTCCTCCATTTCATCTCACAATCACCCTACCATCACACATTAGCGTAAGTGCGTATAACCCGAACGGGTAGTAAGACGCGGTGCTAATAATAATTACGCAAATCTGTTAGTGTTGAGAAAGGCCGAATTTAGAGGGAAGTGGACCCATATTTGCTTAAAAGGCAGAGTGGAAAATATTAATACTATACATATTTCATTCTATTATATTAATGTTTAGTTATACTCCATTTTAGCCCCATAGATTAATTACTTTACCGTAAATAGTACGGGAAAAGCATAAAATAGCAAATTTGACCCCTTTTAGCTCGTGAACTGAAATGATTTGAAATCATTGAGTCACTATTTTTTTGCCTTTAATAATAATAATAATAATAATAATAATAATAATAATAATATTAATAATAATAATGGCCCAAAAATCCAAATATAATAATAATAATGGCCCAAAAATCCAAATAAAAAGGCCACACCACCAAGAGCCATCAAGGTCACACACAGTACCATCACCTAGCAGATGTGACCAACCCCATATATCGCTACATTCGTAATGCAAGGATACTGGAATCCTTAAAGTTTTTTTTAAAATTGTGAATAACAGGTTTTAAATCCAAAGAGAAATCTTAAGACTGTGTAAACGAACGATAAGAACCTGGAGGGAGCGAAGTCTATTGTTTACAGAAATAATAGTAATAATCTTTAAAATGAAGAGTTGGTGTCCTGTGTGATATATTACCACACGCAGAGGTCTGGAATTTTAAAATTAGTAACCACTCTGCCCGAACATGTGCACCTCGAAGACCAAATTTTAAAATTTTTGTTTGGTTTTTTTAAAATTAATTAAAAACTGTTGGAAGAAACAAAACGAAGAGTTTTTTTTCATCTGTTTGATTAATTTAAAAGAATTGCCAGGGGTAACCACGCAATCCATTGTGTTGTTACCCACATCAACGCCGGGTATTTCTGCTAGAGATATAGTAAAATACGCTGCCAAACCAAGAGTGCGCCTCCTTTTGTTGCTTTTCATTTTTGTCCGTATCTATATTTTCGAGAGAGAAAAAATCCTACTTCGGATTATCCTATTAGGATGAATTTCACTAGGATTATATTCTGATAATAGATAACTAAATAAACTATTTTGGGCTCAATTTATAGCCATTTGTAACATCTACACTCCAGATAGTATTTCCAAACGTACATACATTGTATCATCCAACTGACAACTAACGGCACAGGGAAAACTTTTGGTATGTTCTTAATCTTCAAAGTGCAGTCCAATCGATGCCCAATGTTATATGACCCGTATCGGTGGCCGCGTGGTCTAGCACGCTACTCTCGCGTTAGGCTAAACGGCCGATGACTAGATCAAGGTTCGAATCTCGATATGGTGTACTGAGGGTGGTTTTCCAAACTGATTTTCCACCCTTCCTCCACGCTAATGCGGGTACACTTCCTATAAATATAACCTCCCTAATCCCTAAAACCATTAGCGTAATTAATACATAAGCGTATAACCCGAACTGATAGTATGACGCGGTGCTAACAAAAAAAGTGTATTTATGTATATTTCAGTAGTATATTAGGTGACCTGACGGCATTGGGGTAAGGTGTCAGACTTCTGTGCTGAGGGTTCAGGGTTCAATCCTCGCTCCCGGCACAGATTTCTGATTGCCAAACCCTTCCTTTACCAATTGCAGGATGTGTATTAATCCCAACTTGTGAATGTGAGGAATGCCAGGCCTCCACCGTGGTTCGGATACCACGTTAAACTGTAAGTCCTCCATTTCATCTCACAATCACCCTACCGTTACACATTAGCATAAGTGCGTATAATCCGAACAGGTAGTAAGACGCGGTGCTAATAATAATAGTAGTATATTATCTCTTAGTTTCTTCAGCTTTAAGCAGTTGAACTAATTTTATTGAAGCAAATCAGTGAAACTGGTGTGAGAACAGAACACACCCTTCGTGAACTACAGTGAAATGTAGTATTCAAGCGTGTGCTCTAGTTTACCATTGATCTAAAAAAAAAAAGTTTCTATGGCTTCTAACCCGCTCTTCTTACGTCGTTCCTACTATACGGCCAGTTGTAGAGGTAGAGCACATTGACCTTGTCCTGAACGAGGAATTGGGGTCATGAACCTGCTTTGTGGTGGTTGAGTGACAGCTGATAGAAGCACCTGCAACCACCCCTTCCTTACTATTCTCTCGCTCTATCTAATACACGGCGGACAGTGGCGTGTCGTGGAGTACAGCCAGTGGAAGCACACTTGGTTAAAACCGCACCTGTGATATAATGTATGTTTTCAACCATTAGATTTCCTATTTGAACCGATTATACATTTGCTCTTTTCTATATACCTCAAAACATAATTTATTTCTACTTATACTTGACCAATGAATGTTCTAAGAATACGCTTAATTACTAATTACGCTAATGGATTAGGAATTGGGGAGGTTGAATTTAGATGAATTCAACCCGCATTTGCGTGGATGGAGAGTGTAAAACCATTTAGGAAAAACTACCCCCAGTTCACCCGATCGAGATTCGAACCTCGATCTCCCCGTCCTCAGCAGACGAGCTCAACACGACTGGCGCCTTAGCCAACTACGCCACCAAGGCGGGTTCTAAGAATAATGGCGTAGCTGGGCTCTTTCATTCAAGTCAGTTTGCGGGAAGATTAGCCAGCAAGCGTGAATTTAAGGGTTGGGGGGGGGGGCACAGTGGGCACGTGCCTCCCCTTAGGTAGAATATTTGTTTTCTTAGACTAATGGAAGTGGAGGATGGGGGCTGTGGTGGTGGTGACCAATGAGATTTTTATTTGGCATCTTATTGCTAGGTTGTGGGAGAGTAAGGATAGGTAATGGGCACCGGGCAAGGCGATTGGCAAGCAGGACGTGGGCTAAGGAAAAATATGTCTACCAGCGCACGCAAATGTTTCTCCAGTCAATATAGCTGTGCACCCAACCCCCTTTTACAATTTCTAAATTCGCCCGAATGTACTGCTTGTACATCCTTTTCATCATCAACATCACATCATATCATTGGGCCGAAGTAACCACACATATACTCCATTCACGGTGGGAATTACTCTCTGAAAGGTCTTTTTTCCTACCAATATCCTACTATATAATAGATTTCTGGTAGGGAAAAAGGCCTCTCAGAAAACAATTCCTACGCTGAACAGACTTTATATGGTGGCCCAACATCAGAAGACGGGCAGCTACATATCCGCCACTGGCAGTAGAAGACCAGGAATGTCTAGCCGACAGTAATAATAACAAGCTGGTTGGTACACTTGCATAATAACTACCCTTTAATTAAGAATGGGTGTCTTGTCTCTGAGAATATCATTCAAGCGTGTTTACGAATTAGGGTCGAATATCTCTTGCAAACTTCAAATTTTTAGAACTGTCTCGAGCAATAATTAAATATTATACTCTAGATCTAGCTAGACCCATGTGGACGAACCTTTTTGAGAGCGCGTTTTCAATATGTCGATGCTCCTACAGAGAAACTCTTTGGCGTGCCCGAAGGGATTTTGAGTTTAAGTTGACCATTAGAGTGAGCCATTATTTTATTATCATCATCAATATGATAAGCCTTCACGAATACATTTCTTTCCTCTGGGATTCAATCATCTGAAAATGTTTCATCTTTATTTGGCGTTGTTTGTTTCAACTAGCCTCGTAGTATAGTGGCCAGAGCCCCTGGCTGATAACCTAGAGGTCCCGACTCCCGAGCTCGATTCCCGGCTGGTACCGAGGGATTTGTCTTGAAAAGGAAATGATTTCCAAGGTCACCAGGTTTTGGTTAATTAGGTTAAAAAAAAAAGAGCCTCCACGGAAAGGTTGTACTATTAGTACATTCTGGCGTCCTCTGTGCAACGGTACATTAGTACTGGCTAACCTTTCCACAAACTGGGCAATAGATTGGTGTAGCCCAGATACGCAATTATTATTATTATTATTATTATTATTATTATTATTATTATTAGTAGTAGTAGTAGTAGTAGTAGTAGTAGTAGAAATTATTATTATTAATAATTCCTTTTTAACATCCAATGTGAAGCATAGGGAGCTTCATTACTCCAACTATTCCTTATTACAGTTTCTGTGGTCGGTTAATTTCAGTTGGAGCAGATTTTTAGTCCACCCACCTCCTGGATTTCTAGGAGCGAGCGAGAAAGAGCCTACACATTGCCGGTAAGGTACTTTCACCTACCTTCCAGATATATTTTACATGCTATGATAGATTTGGGATCGACAGCTTTCCCTCTGAAGGAAGTTGTGCTACAGATTTTTATAGGTGAAAATCCATCTACTTTGACTGGGCTTAAACTTTTGAACCCACGAACATTGGATCATGAGGCGAGCATTTTATACCCCAAGATCACTTCGTCGACATAAAGAATATAGTTAAAATAATTTCATCCGGCACCTTAGCTCAGTTGTTAACATGTCTGCTTACTGAATTAGGAGTCCTGGGTTTGACTACTGGCATGGCTGAAAAATGTAGAATTTGTCAGATTGGAGTTTGCCCTTTCACATTGATGAACTACGGCTGGGGGCTCGATGTTGTGATTATTCCAGAATTAAGTTAGTATATGTCTTGTGCTGATTTCAGTCGGTTCAAATAGTGCACGTTTAATACCCCAAATAATAGTTTTAAACAAATCAAGGTTAGCTCGAGTATTTATTATGCTTTAGGCTCCATCTCCCCTCCAACCCAACCCATTTACCTTCTTAGTAGGCCACAAGCCACCACTGCGGAAATTTTTCATTTAGATTTGAGATATTGATTAATTTTCTGTGTTCAATCCTACTGTAAGGCTTCGGATGGTGTTCTTTTAACTCTTCCTATATATACGTCTGATGTTCTTTAGAAGATTCTACTGTAATGTATCGGATAGTGTTCTTTAGACGAAGCTAATTTTAGTCACCGGATGCTATTTTGACGATCCTACTATATAACGTTGGATAGTGTTATTTTGAAGATTCATCTATAATGTATAGGATAATCTTCTTTTGACTAAACTACCTAAGCCGCTGGATATTATTTTGACGATTCTACTATAATACGTCATGTAATGTTCTTTTGACGATCCTAATATAAGACGTTGGCTAGGGAGTGTTCTTTTGACAATCCTAATATAAGACGTTGAAAAGTGAGTGTTCTTTTGATGATCCTAATATAAGACTTTGGCTAGGGAGTGTTCTTTTGATGATCCTAATATAAGACGTTGGCTAGGGAGTGTTCTTTTGACGATTCTAATATAAGACGTTGAATAGTGAGTGTTCTTTTGACGATTCTAATATAAGACGTTGGCTAGGGAGTGTTCAATTCTAATATAAGACGTTGA
This sequence comes from Timema bartmani, assembly GCA_902151455.1. Classification (NCBI taxonomy): domain Eukaryota; kingdom Metazoa; phylum Arthropoda; class Insecta; order Phasmatodea; family Timematidae; genus Timema; species Timema bartmani. The sequence goes on along the minus strand of CABFWB010000616.1, from coordinate 102,267 downwards.
ATAGTGAGTGTTCTTTTGAATATCCTAATATAAGACGTTTAATAGTGAGTGTTCTTTTGACGGACCTAATATAAGACGTTGAATAGTGAGTGTTCTTTTGACGATCCTAATATAAGGCGTTGGCTAGTGATTGTTCTTTTGACGATCGTACTATATTAGTCAAGACAACAAAAGCACATTGATATGATCTTCAGTGACTTTCAATGACCTTGGGGATAGTGTGCCCTCTTCCTGTCCTTGTTTGCACTACCAACTCCGTTCATGTTCATAAAGTGTCTTATGCATCGATACTAACTGGCTAGCTCGGTAGGTAGAGTAGTGGGGCCACTACGAAAAAAGATTCGGTTTGAATCCCTGTTCATGAAACATTTTTCAAATGATTGTTAATATCGATTTATGAAAAACTATCTTAATGGAGTTAAACTGTTACATCTCCTCAAGTGAAATAATTTTGTGCAACAGCTTTTGTTTTTTCCCCAGGACTTCTTAATATACGTCTGAGCTATCCGCATTTAATCACACTAATGGGATAAGGACGAGAAATGTAGTGTTTGAGAAAATGTACCCTCATTTGCTTGAAGGAGTGGTAAACAAATTTAATAAAAAAACTCCAAGTAGCTAAACCTGTTCGAGTATCTAATAATCCCCAACATTACGTCACCGGCAAACTTTTACTTGACGGTCTTGACGTTTAGTTCGCGTGCCCATTGTTTCTCTTTCACCTTACAAACCCATAAAAAAATATATTTTTTTCTAACTCTCTTCATCTCTTGTTTACGTCTACAAACTATTCTTTTAAAAAAAATAACTTGACAAAAAAACAACACAAATGCCATGAAAACAAAATACGGCCGTCGAAACAGCGCCACTACCGGATGCGACGGACAACGGACGATCCATTCTGAGCTGTAAAAGGGTAATGGGGGGGAGGGGGTAAGTATAACTTATTCTGCTCCTCGTTTTCTCCATGGAAGTCTCTCTTGACTTTATAAATAACATCTTCGGAATGTCAGACGATTGTGTGGAAACAAAAGTTCCACCAGAAATAGTCGTGAAGGGCCAACGGGGTAAACGGTTCCGATTTTATTCAATCGCATTCAAATACTCTTGATTGGACTTTAGTTTTTCTCGGCGTCTTGGAGAAAACAACCACAAAAACAACAACGGTTCAGTTGCTATCGGGTTGATGCAAGTGGTGACGTATTATTTTGTGTCATTTTTTTTTTTTTGGCGTTGATCAACTTAAACTTTTTGTATACATTATTTGAACATTCATATCGTTTGTTTTGACAAAATTTATGATTATAGGTGGAAGTAGTTTGTAAACCTAAGAATTAAAAGAAAAAAAAGTATAATTTTTGTGAAAATTTTGAATTTTACTTAGGGTATAATGTTTTATTAAGTACGGGTGATATATATTATTTAAGTTTTACGCGATACCTGCGAAAAAATTAGTGCTTAGCAATTGTGAAGTTTTTCCAAATAAAAAGTTATATAAACTTAGTTATAAAAATATGTAAGTTCAATTTTGACATTTACGAATGATATGCATTCGTGTTTTTAATTTTTTGTTTTAATATTAACATTTAAGACCGCGACATAGTAGTCGTTCGGGCTGTATACATTCATTAATGACGTTAGAGGGATAGGGATGAAGAAGGTAGAATTTTAGAGTAAATGTACCCGTATTTGCTTGGGATAGAATAAACTTTGTGAATGTCCGACTAGAATTATTATAACCCCATGCGGCAGCCGATGCGGCTCATGCAGATATTAATTACGCTAATGGGTCAGAGACGACGAAGGTATATTTTAGAGGAAATGTACCAGCATATTTTTGTATAGGAAGATTGGGAAACTATTCAGGATAAAACATAATATAAGTACACAACAAGGATTTGATCCCCGACCTCACCAATACTAGCAAACCAGACTAAGTAGGCTCGGCTCTTGGACCACGTTCTCACCGATGTAGATAAATTAAAAAAAAAAATTGATATTGTGACGATCTAATTGAGAATCTGCTTTTCTGTTTTATCTGTTACACACTTATTATTTATTTAGTAAGTTGATGACAGGTCAAACCACCATATTTTGTATAAGTCAATTAAAGTGATAACTTGTATTTTAATTGTTCATATTTAGATCTATAATTACGTCAATATAATGAGGTTTTTTTTAGCACCGTGTCTTACTACCCATTCGGGACATACGCTTATGTACTAATTACGCTAATGGTTTTAGGGATTAGGAAGGTTATATTTTAAAGGAAGAGTACCCGCATTTGCGTGGGAAACCATTTTGTAAAAAACCACCCACGGTACACCCGACCGAGATTCGAACCTTGATCTCCCCGCCATCGACAGTCTAGCCCAATGCGAGGGTACCGCCGAAGCGGTTGCAAGGAATTTGTTTGAACTTTGAATTTCTCTTGACATAATTTTTCTTTCAAACTTAATTAATGTTGATAGGTGTTTTGAATTTTATAAGTTTCTAACTTAGATAGTCTATTGAGAAGGAATACAAAAATAAATTATTAATACTTTCAGGGGGAAGGTGTTTTGAACCCCAAAATAATCACACTCGGTACGGCTCTTGAGTCACTATACCTTTTTACCATTGCGGGTAGCCTAGATGTTATGATGAAATAAACGATATTTTAAGTGAAAATCGACTATACAACGTGTTTCAAAGTTATATTTCAAAAGCTACGTTAAATTAAGTTTAAAAGGAAACTTTTAGACTAAACTTTCCGAAAGTAGCTCGGAGACTACAATGCTATCGGTATTATTCATAATATAATATGGCCAATGTGGACATCACTCATCACAGCTTTCAATAAACAAAGAATTTGATATGGTATAGCTTTTTTTTGTCTTTCTTGAACATAAACTATTTCCTTTTTAAGTTTTAAATGGGCATGTTTGTACAATATTTCATCTTTTCCGCGCGCGGGAAATCCGCCATTTTGAGGATTAAAAAATGCACCACCGCGTACATGTTCTTCTTTCCCCTCATTACGTTTCCCTCCCCTCCATAGCTGCGCCCATAATAAATTTCCCCTTCATATCCCTACTCTTACTCTCCCCCACCATCACACCCCACTCTCTTTTTTTTTTATCACCTCTCCCCGCGCAAACATTCGATTTTTCCCCTCTACATAAAGAAATCACTCTACTACCTTTTCCGAAACTATTATACCATTTTACAACACTTTTTAAGCGCTTATTTTTCCTTAACGAAAATAAATATTTAACAAACTACAACGAAAGCAGTGATGGTTTCTCAGTCACCACTTCGTGACACAGGGGATAAAGTAAGGTCAAGTTGTCGACAAATGTTGGTACATTTTCTTTGAGCAAAGCTGTAATCTCTTCATCATGGTTTTCATAACACTCGTTTTTCAACTAGAGTTAATTTACCTATGATTTATATTAGATTTTATTAACTTAGTGCTAATGTAATACATCCTATGTATGACTACCCAAACTTTGGCAATAATACTTTTTTTTTAAATAACCCAATTGTTTACTTTTGTTTTTACTCAAACAAGCCGTTGTAATTCTAAAAGATGTGATTTTAAAATCAATCGCACAGCCAAAATTTATGCTAAAAACCTTTTGGGTAAACTTTTCCAAATAACAAGGAAGCAAATACAGTACATTGCTTATTTCTATCAAATAACTTGTGATAGGTTTTTTAAAATTATTTTTCGTTGGTCCTAATATAACTTTTTTTTAGAATACATTTTCATTGGCCCTAAAATATCTTCACTTTACAGGAGAACGTCAGCCAACTGTTTGAATGTGTCATGTTAATTGTGATGATACATCTATGATAATTATTCTATCTTTTCAGACTATAATGATGCTAACTATTTCATTAATCAATTCGGGCGTGTAATCAATTTGTTATACAGTCTAATCAAGGCCTATTTGAAATTGTAACTTAATAATTTAATGTATTAATTTAAAAGTAGACCTAGCGAGATAAAAATAAAACAAGGCTATATTTTTAACAATTCATTTAGTTGTGTTAAATGGTGAATATATACACACTGGGCCTATTAAGTTGGCCTACATTTAATGTCTAATCCTAATAGAATAACGTTATCAAGGCACATAACTTTAAATCAAAGTAAAAAATAGTATTATCAAATTGCATTGTTAAATTTTTAGCTGGGCTTGATAAATATTTATTTAAAAGGCAAAAAAATAAATTCAAAATATTTGGGCCCATACTAATAAAATAAACAATGCGTAGTTTACATAGGGATATTTTATTTTATTCACAACACATTAAATAATTATAATAAAGTTTATGTTTAGACATTTAAATCATATTTCTTCTACTAAATCTTAAAATTCGATATGAATATTAACCAAATTGTCAAAACTATGTTTTAAAACTTTCTTCTCCAATCTTCCAGATAATATGTTTTATGACTTCATAAATTTTTGTCGGGAGTATAAAGTTATGTTCAACTTTAAACCTCTATGGACAAAGGCTTATTATAAACTAATTCAAATTAGGATTGCATTTAAAACATATAGGTATAATATCAATTTAAAATTTTAGACAGGTCATTAATATCAAAATGTACACACTGTACTGTACTTTCTATAAATAATTTCGACTTAAATATTTTAAAAGTTGTCATAGGCTGTGCAAAAAATAGAATAAAATTCAACATTAGCTTATTGACAAATCATACATAGCCCTATATTATTTATATATACTCACATTACACTAAGAAGAAAATAGATGGTTGTACTAATAAATGAAAAAAAAACCTCTGAGTTTTCAAAAGAAAAAAAAATTACATATTCTTGAGTGATAGTTTTGGAACATCCAAAATCAAGAAGTTCCCACAGATTAGCGATATTTTTCAAAATACTTTGTAACATAATGCGACCTAGTGTATTAGTAATAAACCTAATTGATGAAATTTTACCATAATTTTAAAATTGTTTAGGGAAAGGTTGCTTATATTTCTAAATGCTATCCAAATCTTTCATCCTATTGCTACCAAGCTCGTAAATACGTTTAAATTAAAGTAATTTTGATTTGAGCACAATACCTAATTTTATAATAACTGATTATTTATAAAGGAAAAATTAAATGAACACTTCATAGGATACCTAACGATCGTAATTAAAATTGGTTTGATTAATTTTCTTGCACCAGGTCTTCCCAACAATAAAGGTAAGGTATATATACAATAATGAGGAAGGTAAACTTTTGGCGGGAGGGTGAGAAAAGCATTAAGGAAGAAAAAAACTTTGGGCTTAGGCATAAAGGTCACTTTTTTAGCGAGCCACTAAAAGGCACTTTTCTCCTAATTTTTAATTCTCATTGTTTTCTCTTAGGCTCAGATTTGATTGTAATAATTTTTTGCCGAGTCCCTATTAAGCACATCTCAGGGTCTGGACTAGAATATGCTCCTGTCAACTGATAAACCAGGCTGTTGGAATATCACCTATCTCTTACAGGTTACTATATGGAACACAGTTAACAGTCGTAAAAAATAAGCCTTTTCCTGTATTTCATACACTAAAATCCTATGATATTTTTAAGATAATTTTAGATGAATTAGTTTTTTTCTAACATTCTAAATGTGTTATCTTTTAAGGTGCAGCTTGGAGTGGTCTGATTGGGAGTGTAATTGAAATTTTTCACCATCTTTGTGTGTTTTATATATATACAGTATTTATTCTCTCATATTTGTGGTACAGTAGACTATTGTTGACTTCTGATACAGTAGTTTTAGTACTGCACGTTGACTTCTTTACTTTGACTTTAACAATGAAGAAGTGCAATTTAAATAAAAGAGTGGCTTCTAAAAATGTTAATGGTATTCTTTACTCCAAATGGGTGAAGATGTTTTGAAACAATTAGTGATTTCATATCGTTTTTGATAACAAAGATTAGTGTAAGCCAAGGAATCCAAAGTTTGTCTCAGCATGCTGCAACTTGTAGGCACAAGGAAAACACTCGAATTAAGATAGAACCTCGTCAACTACCCCTTATTGCTGTTAGTCCCGCAGAGGAAACTCCTGCTTTCAGCATATCTACTATAGAGTCAGACTTGAATAATGGTGAACCTTCACCTTTTCCCTGTGTGGCACCAACTTCACCTTACTTTAGGGCTGGTACTATAACATTGTACAGTGTAAGAGATAAGATAATTTGGAATTTGTAAATAAGATAATTTGGAATTTGTAGGCTTTAACATAAGATTTTTCAGCTTCTTCAGCTGATAAAATTAAGGATACATTTCAAGCTAGGTTTCCTTGAGATATTTTTTATGTCTGCAGGGAAAATATTGTAAAATATAACAGCAATTTCTTACCACTTTAACAAGTTGAATGTGGCCAGGAGACAATGAAATTATGATAAATGTATCAGATATGCAAACACCTTTTTTCAAGAAGGGTGTTCAAGATCCCCACAGTGCCACCTACAAATATATTGTCACTACAACTCTTTTAGCTAAGGATAATTTGAAGTGCCTAACTTGCCTTCATCCGGACAATATTCAAGTGACAGTAGCATGTATATCACACATTTGGTAAAACTCTAACCAATCATTGTTGGTCCCAAGATATTGCTTGGTGAATGGAAACTGTTGCAGGTAGAAGAAAAAACCTCAGGACTAAAAGAAGATCAATGCATCGACCACTACTGGATACAGTTTTTCGAAAAGTGCCAAAGCATGGCTAAAGTAGTGAAGGCATGCAATGTATTTAAATCATGGTGGTACAGATGTTGAGTAAGGGTTTTCTTTATCTTATCGGTCACTGGCAGAAGGGCGTGCTGCAATGGGTTCAAAAACACAAAATGTCAAGTTGACCATCATCTTGTCATGTATGAAGAAATACGGGAACAAACCAGAGCTGGTACCCATAAACATCTAGCTCCTCAAACAAGCAAGATGTGCTTGTCATAATTATAGGAAAAGAAAGAAGCAGCTGAAAAAGAGAATAGTTAAAAACAGAGAGAGGAAGAAGAGAAACTGGCCAGTGAACAAGCAAAGAAGAGACTTTGAAGAAGAGAAATTTCGGATTCAGGAAATGGAAAAGAATCTTCAAAATAAAAAATAATAAAAAGGAAGCTGTGAAGGGGAAAGTAGAAGAACTTTGACAGAAGCAGCTAAACATATTAAAACTGCCATTAAATACAATGACATGGGAAGAGTACATTTAGCACCAGGGATGCTTTAGGGGCTGCAAAAGGTGCAGAAAGACTTGGAAGAAGAGAAGAAAGAGACTAAGAAGATTCAAACTAAAATTGATAAAAAGAAAGCAAGTATCTTCACCCAATTCTTAGTGAAGGACAAATAGAAGAAACTTGATCGATTTATGAAACATTAACATTTAAATCAAGAGTTTTTTTTTTCTGAAAGCCTATGTATCAATATTTTTGATTAGTAGTTAATAAGCCTTTATATCAGCAATTAACATCATAAAAAAAAAGACCAGACCCCATCTAGATTATAGCTTAAGCATACAAGAAGTGAAATAAATATTTCAAGTCTCATCAAACCAGCTAGGCTATGACTCCATTTGTAACTCCAAATCTATGTGGTTAGTGTTCTTGATTTATTTTTATTTTTGCTTCTCAAATGTCTATAGAAGAGGATGAAATTAATATTTTCCCATTATAAGAATGCAATATTGATAGTTTGTAGTCGGTTACAGCTATTGCTTCAGCTTTGAATTTACCAGCCATGATTTGGTTGGGGAAAAACAAAAATATCATCTCTGTGTATGTATATATCATTTCATTTGCATAAAAGAGGGGGTAATTCCTCGAAATACGAAGATAAAGGTCACTCTTTGGTAACTTTTTTTTCCCTATTGTAAAGTAACTATTGATCACTTTTTTTTTAGTTTTTGACCACTGTCAAGTATTTTTAAGATCATGACATGATATGAGCCCTGCCTCAGCATAACCAAACCGGAATCCTAACCCATACCTCTCGGTACCGGAATACCATGGAGACTAAAGCATACTAACGCCTTTGTCTGCGTGCTCACCATGAGGGTGTTTACTTAATTAATGTGATCGTTTCACGAGAATGTGTTAGTTACCCACTTCAGTGGCTGGGGATGGGGAGAGATTGGTGTGTTCAGGGTGGTTTTCCACACACCTTCCATACAAATGCGGAAACACTTAACCTAAATTCAACCTTCCTTATCCCTGACACATGATCATAATTAGTATATAGGGCGGTGACCTGGCGGTCTAGGAGTAAGGTGTCAGACTTCTGTGCTGGGGGTCCGGGGTTCAATCCTTGGTACCGGTACAGATTTATCTGATTGCCAAACCCTTCCTTCACCTCTGACAAGACGTGTATTAAACACAACTTGTGAATGTGAGGAATGCCAGGCCTCCACCGTGGTTCGGATCCCACGTTAAACTGTAGGTCCTCCATTTCATCTCACAATCACCCTAACATTACACATAAGCGTAAGTGCGTATGACCCGAACGGATAGTAAGATGCGGTGCTAATAATAATAATAATAATAATAATAATAATAATAATAATAATATAGGTGAATAAATCGAACAGGTGGTAAGACGTGCTAAAAAAAAGCTCACAAATGTGATTCAAAGGGTCCGATTAAAGTTGATAAAATTTTTATACATTTACACGACATGAATTATTTTCTTACGTTAGTGTATTAAAAAAATAATTATATATTATTAGAGAAGTCCAACAAATATTATTTTTCCCCTCACATTTCAGTACCTTACCCGGTTGGGTTAAACGCATACATTAATTATACTCGTAGAGAAGGGATGGGAGCGATAGCATTTTAGAGGAAATGTACCTAATGTTAAACAATTTTGGGGGTGGGGGAACCTCAGTGTACACGACAGGGATTAAAATTAAAACCCAGATCTGTCAAGATCCTAAAATCCAGTCCATTGAGAGTGACTTATTAGACCATTGGACCATCAATACGGGTGAGTCACAATTTTAAAATACTTGTAGATTAGTTCGATATGAGTATAATATTTTAAAAATATTATGGCCGATAAACAAATTCTAGAAGCCAATATCTATTTTTGTTACTCAATACAAAAGTTATTTAATACGGGGATGCTTAACTGGGTTCGATTTAAATGTAATAATCCACTTGCTACTAGCTATTTCACAGGGCCATACCCAAGGGGAAGGAGAAATGGGTTGGAACTCACCCCCCGCCCCTTTTACGCTACGTCCTTTTTTCTAACCAGAAAGTATTCTCAACAATGTATTTTTGTGTTCCTCCTCAATGCCTAGCTTATTGGAATATTATAAAATGCTTACCGCTCATAGTATAGGATCCTGATGTATAGGACCAAATAATACTAGGCCTAAAATTAATTTAAAATATTCGTACATCAAGTCTTGTGATCTTCAATTATCGCTTTTGATTGATAATATCAATACCTGTCAAATAACACAAAGTAGAATCATAAAAAATAAATTTGGATTTTCTGAATGATCTTTCCTACAATAAACAAACCCAATTATATTTAAAAAAATTAAAATCATTTCCATTCTATTCATGCCAATACACCATATTCCGTTATCACCATTATCTCTTGGACGATATTTCCATTCTATTTATTCCAATATACCATGTTCCATTGTCGCTATTATCTCTTGGGCGATATTTCCATTATTCTATTCATTCCAATATACCATGTTCCGTTATCGCTATTATCTCTTGGACGATATTTCCATTATTCTATTCATTCCAATATACCATGTTCCGTTGTCGCTATTATCTCTTGGGTGATATTTCCATTATTCTATCCATTCCAATATACCATGTTCCGTTATGGTCATTTTCTCTTGGGTGAAATTACCACGAGCTTCTGCAAGTAGGTTTAGTTTGTTTATCTCTAAACGTAAACATAAATAGTTTTACCTTGGAAAAGCCTTTCAACTTTCACCGATGTTTGTTTTTATGAAGTTGATTGTTGGTGGCGGACTAATATGTGAACTTAAATGATCTCTCCCACATAATTGGCGCTGTTTGATTATTTTATTCAAGGGGTTAGGCTTGTTAGCGACAGGTGCAATTTCTGATTGCGCACAAAGACTGTTTTCAGTTTTGATTTATTTTTATAATTTATCATAACAGTAGGTAACGAGATTTGTGTGCATGGCTCTGTCAGGCTATTGGGACGAATACTCAAAAAAACGCCCCAAAAGACATGCAATTTGGGAAGTGTCCATGATGCCAACATTTTACGACTTAATCTTCCCTCAGCCTAACTATGCTCAAGGATTTGGTGTTATTATAACCGAACTATTTGCTATAGGTTTTAAACCTGCCTTATGGCAGGATAGGAGAGAGGTCAAATTAAGAGATGCCTTTATTCATATTAAGTAGAGTATTAGCTTTTTTTTTTAAATGATCGAAAAACATTTTTGGTTTAAATTTTAGGCTCTTCCTTTATAAGGACACCTTGGCAATTACTTTGTACTGCCTACACTTTAATGTCTACGGTGCAGTGGACTCTGGATAAGGCTGTATATAGCTGGCCATGGCTGAACACTTGAGTAGGAAGGTATACACCAACTTTGTTTAAGTGTCTGCTCCTTTGATGTATCGTCATAGAAAATATCATTAGTGAGAATTGTCACCAGCGGAGTACAAAAGGCAGGTATGGATCGGTAAGTGCGAGATGTATCCGAGGTACAAAGGGTGGGTTACCTTGGGAGGAACCTGTGAGGATAGTTTTTGAAATTAAATTTTTAATCAAATCATCAATTGCTTAGTGAGTTCCATTACAAAACCCTCTTTTGGTGTTCATATTTCATAACCAGGGGTCAGATGTTGATGCCTTGAAAAAAAACCCCCAAAAAATGCACTTGAATGGTGTGTAATGTTCTCAAAAATAAAAATAAATCCCCTTAAAAATTTAACTTACAAACTCTGGTTTTATAGCCTCAAAAATACAAAATATACTCTTAAAAAAATCAAATAATACATTTAAAATCCAAATGTTGTTCTTGTCCGTTTATGGTAATGGTTGGGAAATCTTGTAGAGAAATAATTAATTTTACAACCAATAGGCCTATATTTATTAAAATTAAGATAATAGCCAGAACATTTGTGTGCATGAGAGAGAGAAAGCAGTACATCTTAGATCTACTCTATTCTACATTGCAATGAACAACGGTCATCATCAGATTCTTGGTTGTGAATGATCGACAATTATCGGCCAAGAGATTTTTATACACAGAGAATCTGCGTTCTACATCCACGGATGTTATTGGAGCATAGTTGAAGTATGGAATGTCACTTGGCGATATTTCATCTTCATTGTATTAAAAAGAGTCATTTTCACCCGTGATAACGTCGGCAATTTTACACACTTGTGAATCCCGAATTTTTTATCAACATATTCTGAAGTTTGCAAACACTGCTTCTCCAATTTTCCTTAGACTTTATTGAGGTTATCCTGCAGTGTTGTAATAAGAGCAGTAGCGTAAGACACAATACTTTTTTATGGTCAATGGCAAACCTGTTGTGTGTTACAGTTTTTAGGTAACGATTCTGAAAATGATATTAAAATAGGTGATAAAAATAAAAACAAGAAAAAAATGCAGCAACCAAAATCCACAAAATGGCATAAACCTTAAAATCCTACAAATATGAAAAAATATGGACAGTAAAAGTCATGTTTTCAATATCATGTCATAAAATGTGTTTATATAAAAGTTTTTTTTCAGCACCGCATCTTACTTAACTAAACGTTCGGGTTGTACGCCTACGTACCAATTACACTAATGGTTTTAGGAGGCTATATTTATAGGAAGTATACCCGTATTTGCGTGGAGGGAGATTCAAAAACCTCCCTCGATAGACCCGACTGAGATTCGAGCCTTGATCTCCCCGTCATTGGCTGTTTGGCCTGTTGCGAGAGTAGTGCGTTAGAACACGCGACCACTGAAGCACACACACACACATATATAAACGTTAACATTGCGATAGACTTTTCATAAAAAAAAAGCTGCAATGTTCATAACACTAGGATCTACTATTGCATCTGTTTTTAGATTCAGTTTTTTGTGGATGTATACCTGAGTGAGAGTGATACTGTTGACGAACTCGACTGGATAATTAATCCCTTTTATTTTCGTTATCGCAATAGAGTACACGATAGAGCATCAAACAACTACTCCTTCCGGTAGTGTTAGAAACCTCCTCATTGACAAGACATCACATCCTCACTCCTCGGACACAGTATTGACATAATGAGCGCAGCCATTTTAACCTCAAGGTTGTCGGTCTTGTGTATGTATACCTAGGGATGTGAAAAAAGTATCGATACTTTATTAATATCGATATTTTTCTTTCGATACTGGTAATTTTTCTAACCAATAATTTTACTGATATTAGTACTCACTCCGGTATCGGATCTGTATCATAATAAACAAGTTTTTTTTTGTTAGCTTCGCTCATTCTGGGATTAAACGTTTACTAGGGTGGACTTTGGAGGAAGAACAAGTGACATTATTTCTCAATTCTCACTCATTTTCTGCAACTCTAGCATTCAATCTCTTAACTCATCATAATTCATACTGGTTCTTTCATCTCTTTTTATCAATACAGCCTGATAACTGATGGGGTGAGTGGTGACCCGGTTATCAATGAGCAACCTCATCACAAAATAAACAAAAGAAGCTTTTGAAGTCAACTCAAAAAGTTCCCCAAGCAGACGAAGCATAAAAGTTTATATGCGTTTCGATACCGATACTTAACTGATATCGATAATTTTCTATTGATACTTTTAATGAGTTCAGTATCGATACTTTTATTTCGATACTAGTAGGGTATCGATATTTTTCTTCCGATACTTTTAATGAGTACAGTATCGATACTTTTCTTTCGACTACACATCCCTACGTATACCTTTTCTTTGTTTTAGGTGAAAGAAACGACCATGAATGCATGAGGCAAAGAGGACAAGGAATCTTCCTGTCCACGACCTTGCCTTCAAGGATGCTGACTGACCACTCCGGTAGTGATGTTCCTCTCCTGTGCAGGTGGTTCTGTTCAAAGGTACCGCGTCATCAATCTCCCTGGAAGGAAGACAAATGTTTTTATCCACCTCACGCCGCCCCTCATACAAATCAACTCTTCATTGCACGCAACACAATAAGGCGCGTGTTGTCTGCCTCAAGAAGAGACAATAACCCATCTCTCCACAGTGGTAGTCAGTCGAGAGTAGCTCTACTACTTGTTGAATTCCTGTTTCCTTGTTTGTTGGTGGTGTAGTAGTAGTTTTAATTTCTTTTTATATCTTCAGGTTGATTGCCCTGTTGACCTTACAAGGACGAAAGAGGACCAGTCAAGGCCTTTAAGGTGGTGATGTAGAGGACACGAGAAAAGGTAAGTGTTTTTGCAGATTTTATAGCAAAACTTTTTTTTTTGGTCAAAATGAATTAAATATTTCTTCATTACAAACATAAAAAGAGTTCAATTTTCTTCACATGGTGACCTCAACATGTCTTGAATATCTATAAAGGGTTTCCTGAAATTTAGTGTCAACTTTTTCTCTTCATTTAAAAAGTTTCTCATCTAATGCCTCTATGGCAAATATTCAAAAACTCTTGATATCAACACGTGAAGAAAATTAACCCTTATGTTTATACTGGAGCAATATTTAATTTATTTCAGACAAAAAAGTTTTGATATAAAAACTGAGATAACACTGACCTTTTCTCACGTTCCTTAAATCTCAACCGGAAACAAGACGAGACCAACACTTTGGCAGTTTTTATAGCTAAAAGAAAACAAAACCGAATGGTGGCCGGTTGATACGTTTGATTTAATTTTCTACACATTGTAATCTCAACAGTTTTCAATATTTGTCAAGGCCTCATGGACATTGTTGAATTTGACAAGGACTTTTTTTTAAAATTTATTTAAATAGTTTTATCATCAAATTGAACTGTGCACGTGACAAGTATTCAAAAACTGTTGAAATAGCCTGTATAAAAAATGTATCTACTGGAGATATATTTTATATGTTCTGGTGAAGAATGATTTTTGTTATGAAACCTACAAAACATTTTTTTTATCTCAACCCTCGGTCCCTTCCATTCTACCTTAACGAGATAAATTTTATAAAGTATTAACATAGAACAAGGAGCTATTAGTTATTATTGGTTTAATATAAAGGGCTGCCCGAGTGATTACCAACCTGACAGAGTCATTGGATGGCTCACATTTTACCGGCTCATTCTTGGTATGGACCCGTTAACAACGTACCTTCGGAGCTCTTGACAAAATAAAATAAGAAGTAATGTGAATTTTTTGAGGGGTTGTTTGTTTGGTTAACTAGCCTTTTTGCATGGTTAGATTATCGAGTGAGTGACTATAATGTGTGTTCGAATAGTCTTAAGAATATCGCATGATATCGCAGACCATATGGGTTGGAAAAAAAAATGGTGGACTAGTTTGAAAAAAAAAATCTAGTTATAAATTTCAACTTATCTCTTTTTTTTCCAAACAATTTACTAAATTTTTTTCGGGCCAGATAATATCAGTCATTGGACCGGATTTGGCCCACAGGCCGTAGGTTGTCAACCACTGATATAAGACTTCTCTCTCACATTGAAATAGACTGGACTGCTGATGAAGAGATCGGGGTTCAAAACCCGGTTGTGTGTTATAAGGGTATTTTTTCTTAAATGGTTTTGCACTTTCCAAGTGAATTCGGGTATACTTCCTCTAAATTGAACTACACTCATCCCTAACACATTAGCGTAGTTTGTTCACATACGTACAAACCGAACGGTTAGTAAGACGCAGTGACAAAACACATCTCTCATCTCACTTATATAATGAGATTTGCTTGCTTCTTTGTATGTTCACGATAAACTCCAAAATGGCTGAACCATTTTAGACAGGATTTTCCCTGATGTGTTATATGTTTCTTTTACTGTCGACACCGATTATTATTATTATTATTATTATTATTAGCACCGCGTCTTACTACCCGTTCGGGTTATACGCACTTACGCTCGCTAATGTGTAATGGTAGAGTGATTGTGAGATGAAATGGAGAACCTACAGTTTAACGTGGAATCCAAACCACGGTTTAGGCCTGGCATTCCTCACATTCACAAGTAGTGATTAATACAAGTCTTGTCAAGGGAGGGTTTGGCAATCAGATAAATCTGTGCCTGGACTGAGGATTGAACCCCGGACCCCCAGGACAGGAGTCTGACACCTTACCCTAGACCGCCGGGTCACCAGTAGTAGTCTTAGATTCTTTTCTGTTAAAATCCAACAAAATTGGTTGTTTCTCAAAGATTCTCTCTTAAACCGTGTAAACAATGGTTACTTTATATGAATTGGCTATTGAAGGTAGTATTAATTTATTTTTATATAAATTTATTGCTAAATCACTTTATAATCCAAAGAGAAACCTGCAGAAGAAATGTCAATCTTAAATCCAAAGATAAAGTTTAGCATGCTTTGATTGTTTTGTTTTCAGATTAGTGGGTAAATCAGGTTTCTTTGGAAAATAGAAATTGCACTTAGGTAACGGTTCACTTCTTTATTGGATTTTATCTTAAAAGTTACATAGATACAAGATGACTTATATTATTGAGAGGCAGATAAGTCTTTAGGGTTTGGACATGGAGGAGTAAGGAAGAACACATTCTCGCATCATGCGGTGTGGTAGAATTGAGATAAGTCTTTAGGGTATGGCCATGATGGAGTAAGGAAGAGCACATTTTCACATATGGTGTAGAGAGGAAGGAGATCTGATATGGAGTCATTTATGAGCAAAGGCGTGTAAAAAGATGTAAACACTTTTAACTATTATACTAGAAGAAAACATGTAATACACACGCACAACAATACGTATGTACATTTACCTTTAGGATGATGATATATTGAAGAATTAATAGGTCATTTCTGTCGTATTTTATAGTTTTTTTAAATAGTCATTTTAACAGGTATTAATACGATGATAAAGGTAAGGTTATAAAATGTATGTAGGTAATGATAGAATTATTCAGCTAAAGATTAATTCAAAATAAGCTATATAAACACTATTAAAAACAGACTTTGGACTAGAAAACAGCCAAGTACATTCATATAAAAAATTAACCAACATAACTGAAGCATATGATGTATGATATAAGATATAAAATACACACATTATCGTTATGGTAAGTTAAATACAACAATATATAAGTAAAGCTAACTAAGCCTATGTATATTGCTACTATATTCATATAAAAATCGAGCAAAGGGATACTAAAGCTATGCAAATACTATATAAAAAAAACCTGCTATGTACATTAATTGACATACGAGTACGATAAAATATTATGAGTTGGAAAAATATCAAGGTAAAATAGGCAAAGTAAACACTATTCTATATAATGCCAGATTGGTTTTGGCAACGTTTGAAATAAATTAGTTTTGTTGTTGTATTTCATACTTTTTGTATGAAATTTGTAGAATAACCAGTCATTATATATATACTACCGAGAACCATAGCTAGCCTAACTTTACCTTATATAACTACCCTATTCTAAAAATAACCTAACCTCAACTTAAATCCTAGGAATTAGGTGAACCTGCAATAAAACGGTGCAAGACCTACATAGAATTGATAAAATATTCAGTGACTCCAAAAAGACAATGGACTTGAAAATAAGGATGAAATACAACAGCAAAACTCGTTTATTTCATACTTTGCCAAAACTACTCTGGCATTTTGGATTACACACATTTCTGGTTACAACCACCAAATCCGACAGCACACTGACGGCGTTATCCGATCAGAGTGTACTCTGTTTGTGACCAACCTTTCGAACTTACCCGAGTAGCGTTTCAAATATGGCGGAAAGTGGAGTGAATTAGACATTTGTTAAGCTCTACGATATTGAGGAAGTTTTGTGGATTGCAAGGTTGAAATAGTATACAAAATAGGGATGCCCCAATCCCTTCAAGCACAAAATCCTTCATTTTAATACAATCAGAATATTGTTAAAATTGTTCCAAGTGCACTCGTAGCAAGGAAACGCTCATACATTCGGTCCGAGTATCTACTCCGTCCGAATGCGCTCGGTCCGAGAGAACTCAAACTCAGACTGTGTTATCCTAGCTTTAGACTCTCCTTAGAAGCCGCTAGCTTAGCCTAAAGCAGAATCTTACAGCTAGCTATCTTTGGAGTTCTCTGTAAGGAAGACAGAGCCAAGACTTTATCTGTAAAACGCTCAGACATATAACCTCTAACATTTTTGACAATAACGATGGTTTCGGCTCTAGTCTAAGATAAAGATAGACGACATCGCAAAAACAACTTTTTAGGTTTCAGCGACATTTATCAAAATCTTGAGTATTTTTATTTATTACGATCACCACTTCTCTCGTCAAGGGTAAGTAAAAAATGCAATTTGGAATTCATCATAAAAGGAGTATAAAAACAGAACTCTAAGAAAGAATACTACAAGAAAGCACTACAAAATGTATTTTCTTAGTTTGTAACTTATATTAAAATGTACAACGCTCAAAAGACATTGGAAGAACTGATAACAAGCTGTTCAACCACCACTACTTTTCACGCTATAGATCCATCCACGTTCTCACGAACTCTCAATCGCATAGTACCACCCCATATCCAGTCATTCTTATGACTGTTTAGAAAGTGCACGTTATAGATCTATCCACGTTCTCACAAAGTCTCAATCCCATGGTACCACCCATGTCTAGTCATTCTTATGACTGTGTTTAGAAAGTGCACGCTATAGATCTATCCACGTTCTCACGAACTCTCCATCCCATGGTACCACCCCATATCCAGTCATTCTTATGACTGTTTAGAAAGTGCACGCTATAGATCTATCCACGTTCTCACGAACTCTCAATTCCATGGTACCACCCCATATCCAGTCATTCCTATGACTGTTTAGAAAGTGCACGTTATAGATCCATCCACGTTCTCACGAACTCTCAATCCCATGGTACCACCCCATATCCAATCATTCTTATGACTGTTTAGAAAGTGCACGTTATAGATCTATCCACGTTCTCACAAAGTCTCAATCCCATGGTACCACCCATGTCTAGTCATTCTTATGACTGTTTAGAAAGTGCACGCTATAGATCCATCCACGTTCTCACGAAGTCTCAATCCCATGGTACCACCCATGTCTAGTCATTCTTATGACTCTGTGTTTAGAAAGTGCACGCTATAGATCTATCCACGTTCTCACGAACTCTCCATCCCATGGCACCACCACCTGCTGTGCCCCGTGCCCCGGACAGATGACGAGATGAATAGGGCACACACAGCGGCAGCTGTTCAGGTGCTGTGTACTCTTCCTCGCCCACAGGGGCCAGACATCAAGTGCTTCGCTTCTTGCCCTCTCGCTCTTTACATCACCGGCACGCTCCGCACGTCACTACCGCACACCCACACATACTGCAAGAAGAGGCGACCTACCTGCGGGGCGTCTAGTAGGAGTCGGCTTCGATCGAGAGTGGCGAGGCATGAGGGGCTGTTCTTTTTATACCATTAAGTATGCTGTCGATTAAATATAATTTATTAAATAACGAATTTAATCATCATCATTATCCACTGTATCCAGCCTGTGGTGGGGTCAGTTAAGTAAAATACCTCCATCTTCCTCTATCCGTCCACTATTCTTCCTCCTTTAATTGCTTCCATTTCTTCTTCTCTCACTTGCACACTTTCTGTTATTTGTCTTCCCATCTCTTTCTTGGTCTCTCTTTCGGCCCTTTTCTTACACACGTCATTTCCAAATTATTATTTTTTGCATCCTTTTTTTTCCCATCCTCATTATATGTCCATACTATCTCAGTCTTGCTTCCTCAACTATCTCGTGCACTCCTCTATTCACTCTTTCATGGATAACATCATTCTTTATTTTATTTCTTCTCGTGACAACTAACATAGTACTCTCAAATTTCAAATAACAAGCTTGCCATAGTTTTGAAGTAAACATATCCAACTAACTTTAATATTTTCTATAGGATTGGGTGACCTGGTGGTCTAGGGGTAAGGTGTCAGACTTCTCTGCTGTTGATCCGGGGTTCAATCCTCGGTCCCGGCACAGATTTATCTGATTGCCAAACCCTTCCTTCACCTCTGACAAGATGTGTATTAATCACAACTTGTGAATGTGAGGAATGCCAGGCCTCCACCGTGGTTCGGATTCCACGTTAAACTGTAGGTCCTCCATTTCATCTCGCAATCATCCTACCATTACACATTAGCGTAAGTGTGTATAACCCGAACGGGTAGTAAGACGCAGTGCTAATAATAATAATAATAATAATAATAATTTCTGTAGGATTATAAATTTGATATTTTAGATTTTAAAGAAGTTTTTATTGGAAACTTTTTTATAGTAATATGTAAATTTTTCTCTTAAAGAATTTGAGATTTTTCAAACAATATGTCACTGATAACCACTTTAACCGCTACAAATTATCATATCGTATTTAGTGTTCATTCCATTTATCAAAACATTTAACTAAAATAGTTATTCCGCAGATACGTTTAGTTAAACTTTCTACACATAGTAATATTGATAGTTCCTTAAGATTTGTCATTGGCATCCACTTTCATTCCATGATAGTTCAGCTTATTTAGAAAAAAATAAAATGCATTTATAAGATGGACTTTCATAAGTGTTACAAATCTTTTCTTTTCTTAGCACCACGTTTTACTACCCGTTCGGGCTATACACTTAAGTACCAACTACGCTAATGGGTTAGTAATTAGGAAAGTTGAATTTAGAGGAAGTGAACCCGCATTTGCTTGGAGGGAGAGTAAAACCATTCAGGAAAAAATCCCTCCAGTTCACCCGAGTGAGATTCGAACGTCGATCTCCCCATCCTCGGCAGTCTGGCTCAGCATAAAATTAGCGCGTTAGCCAACTACGCTACCGAGGCGGGTACAAACTAAATTAACTTGTATCACAACGCCTCAAGACCTAGTGATAAGATATTTTATTAGTTGAATAGCAGCACGACTGACATAAGTAGTCTCGATCTAACGCGTCACACACGTGTTAGTACTGGATTATCGGTTCGAATCCCAGTCGATTGTATTAAGGGTTGTTTTAGTAAATAGTTTCTCACTTTCCCCAGGGAAATGTGGGTAAATTTCCTTCAAATAGTACATTTTTTCCCCCAACCTCATTAGTGTAAATATTTGCGGATATCTCAAACCTATACCTGGTTAAGTTTTTATTGAAAATGCAAAAAAATTGGAAATTAAAAAAATTGCATTGGGGGGATTCAAGCAATCGATGATTCTAATGCTACATCTCAAGATTAAATCTTATAAATTACAAATAGTTAACATACTAATGAATACTAAAATAGGTCCGACACCAATTTATATAATCGTCAACATTTTTAACCAGTATGTTCAATACGGGGTTATTTATGGCGAAATATTAGGTGACAATAGTGACTTAAATCTTTGGGAATATATTGGTGAGGTTACTTACTAACTTATGATTAGGGTAGTGTGTATAGAGAATAATGACATTATATTAGGTGAATGTAGTGTGAGATTAGTGATTTAATCTTGGGTAGAGGAATGGTTAGTATAATGACTTAGCCTTAGGTGAAGGAATGGTCAGTATAGTGACTTAGCCTTAGGTGAAGGAATGGTCAGTATAGTGACTTAATCTTAGGTGAAGGAACGGTCAGTATAGTGACCTGATCTTAGGTAAAGGAATCGTCAGTATAGTGACGTAATATTAGGTCAAGGAATGGTCACTACTGGCTTAATCTTCGGTGAAGGAATGATAATGATAGATTGTATAAATTACACCCACATTTGCGTGGGAAACGGATTGGAAACTCACCTTCACTTATAGTCCACTAAATTGGTATTCAAAATCCGATCTCTCGGTCAACGGCTATATTATAACGTATACGGCCACATTATAACGTATACAGTCACAAAACAGCATGGGGAAAATGCGGTGTATGACGTCCTCATTTAGTCTGGTCTATAGGTAACGGTAGAGTCGGGATTTGAACCCTGGGTGATTGTATTAAGATTTATATGTCCACCATAAATGTTTTACCTCCACGAGAATATGGGTACATTTCCTCCTAACTAGACCTACACTCGTTCTCATATCAAAAAGGTGGATCCACAATTGATCGTTTACCGTCCTATCTAAACAAACGATTAAATCCGTATTTATACAATCGTAAATAATCGGATTATCTCCTGTTCTCACTGAAGGAATGTAAACCCGTCTGTATCGCGATCTAAATTTAAACCGTTGCGCTTTGCAAGGCGTCTGGCGTCGCCAGACAAGGGGAGGGAGTGAGCTGCACCCTTCGTCTCGGCGCTCATGCCTGCCTGGTTTAAATATAGGTGCTGCAGCTACGCTTGTGTCTCTAATTCGGGTGCAGTTCGTAGACGACGCGATTGTTCCTCTCTCTATCAGTCCCCTTCATCCCCACCTATCCTCTCTACTCATCCATCGAACCGCCAAGAAGTTCAGGGGAACGTTCAAGTATACACGAATCTTAGGAATATAATGTTACTGTAAAAGTCTGAAGACCGGTAAATCTTAGAATTTACCGGTGTATCCTGACATTTACCAATATCTGTTGGCAAAGTCCAAAATATCTTAGAAAATGTGTACATTTTGACTTTTAAGCATCTCTAGATTGAGGTGGGGGAAAGGATCCCCAGTTCGAGCTACGACCAGCCTTCCAACCCAACCTGACCTAAGGTCGGATTAGGTTAGGTTATTGGTTTACTTTTGAGGGCTGGCCAAAGCTAGAACTGGGGATCCTCTCTCCCACCTGACTCTAGAGATGGTAAAAGCTAGAAATGGGGATCATCTCTCCCACCTCACTCTAGAAATGGTCAAAGCTAGAACTGGGGATCCTATCTCCCACCTGACTCTAGAGATGGTAAAAGCTAGAACTGGGGATCCTCTCTCCCACCTCACTCTAAAAATGGTCAAAGCTAGAACTGGGGATCCTCTCTCCCACCTGACTCTAGAGATGGTAAAAGCTAGAACTGGGGATCGTCTCTCCCACTTGACTAGAGATGGTCAAAGCTAGATCTGGGGATCGTCTCTCCCACCTGACTAGAGATGGTCAAAGCTAGAACTGGGGATCGTCTCTCCCACCTGACTAGAGATGGTCAAAGCTAGAACTGGGGATCGGCTCTCCCACCTGACTAGAGATGGTCAAAGCTAGAACTTGGGGATCCTCTCTCCCACCTGACTAGAGATGGTCAAAGCTAGAACTGGGGATTATCTCTCCCACCTGACTAGAGATGGTAAAAGCTAGAACTGGGGATCGTCTTTCCCACCTGACTAGAGATGCTTAAAACTTAAAATGTAAAAATTCTCTAAGATATTTCGGACTTTTACCAACAGATATCGGTAAATGTTAGGATATACCTGTCTTCGGGCTTTTACAGTAACATATACATTTGAAAGACCTTTTATCCTTCCTAAATTCTTCTAATAGTTCTATGAACAAAAGACCTCCCTCCCTTCATGTTCTTATCATTACTACAGTCTTACTAGTAGCTATGTGAACCATGATCTGTTATCAACTCAACCCGTTGTGTAGGGGCTGCAAGACAAAGAATAAAAAAAAGGCAGTTAACCAGGGATGTTTATTTGACCTACACTCAAATATGCCAAGCCCAAATATTCAGACTTAGCTATCTTAACTTTCAGTTAAATAGTGTATTCGACTATTGACATTGAAGGAGTTAGGATTTTGCTTAGTGTAAATGCATAGTGAATTACATGAAATTAACATTGGCCTGAAGGCCGTTTTATTATCAGAGTATAGAATAAGACTCAAAAGGTAAACAATATAATATTTAGAGATTGCGGACAACGCGCAATAGTAGATAATTTCAATAACACTTATCGGGAAGCATTATATGTACTTAAATATACAAAACAATATTAAATGAAAGCGTTCAAAGTGCATTAAATAAAATTAAAGAATATTCATCGCTAGGAAAGAATGCCAGTTCCAAAATAAACAGAGTTGATTGTTGCGAACAATTCGCAAATTAGATTGTAAGAATATACACAACCTATCTCATCTACACATTATGGCTAAGCCGTTCAAAAGATAACTATAAATACATGCTATTAAGTTTGTCTTAAAAGTCTATACATATCACATTTCCTTATTTATAAAACATATCTTTTATAAAACAACTATTAGAGTTTTGCTCGTAGCTATACACCTGGATCTAATGTTTATTAGAAACATCACTATTCTCATTTAATGACCCGTGAGGCGGGGGGAACTTAGACACGAAAATACTTATTTCCTTTCTAACCTATCTACTAATTTTACAATTAACTCCTAACATACTAGAAATATCTAATGTATTCCCCAATAGCACTAAACTTGAAAATATGATACCAAGCATTATTAGTTATTTCAATTACTATAAGTATATGGCAAAAGAAATAAAGTTCAAGAGGGCGTACGAAGATTAAATTAAATAATTTGACTTGTGAATAAATCATCCGAACTCGGATCAAAAAGGTTTAAGACCATTATATGTCGGTATCCAAAACCAATTCTAATTCCAAAAGAAATTTAATTTAGTAAACAAAAAAAAGTCGAGACATAATCAAATTTAAGCCCTACATAATTTAGAATGAGTTTAGTTGTTGCCATGTTTTCAAATAAAAAATAAATAAAAAAGTTCTTCTCCAAAATAACGATCACTTACATGTTGATAAGTCTCTAATTCCTATCAGCATCAAAGAGTAAAGTTCCATTCTGGGTACTAGCTTATATTTCACTTTGAACAGTGGGGGGAAATGGTAGGGAGATATCACATGACCAATGAAGTCATCAACAGATAGTCAGAACTGGCCCTCTCATCGACGCCTGCGCACAACGTCGTGAGAACGACCATGAGGGAGTAGAACGACACAAGTGATATCACTTCTCGCTCCTTTCCCCAAGCTTTAGCGCCTGCGCAGCGTCTTGAACTCGGGGATACCGTACAAGCGAACAGGGGTCACATTCCACTTCGTGACTTAATTCTTGTTTTCTTGCCAAACTCGAACAATAAGCAGTGTTGTGTGTTTACGTGCGTGGAGTGTCCGTGATTAGGCGCTGACTTCCTCGTAAAATGGGGTAAGTGTGTATACACTCTTTTAAGGTGGCAGAGGTTGGAGGCGATGATAGTTTGTAGCCACGATACAAGTATACCACGCTCCCTCCATATGCTTATCTTAGTCTTAATAGTAGCCCCGGGCATCCATGGTAGGAGAGTTGGTATCTGACAGCTAGGAAAAGCTACCATATCAGTTCACCAAACCATATAATCTGCAAGACCATATTATGCAAGAGAGAGTGTGTGTGTGTGAAAGAGAGAGAATGTGGGTGTGTAAGAGTCAGTAAGGTAGATAGAGTAAGCATGTAAAGAAAGAGTGTGTTAGTGGGAGAGTAAGTGGGTGTGTGAGAGAAGATAGATGGTGGACACAAAACATTACTTTGGAATATTATTCACCCAAAACCAAATGTTAACTAGGAAAAATAACTGAACTTAGTGGTATTGTGATATATTGAAAAAATGAGCATCGAAACCCATATTTAAACAACTGGTACCGATGGGGGACAAAGAGAGCTTCTTGTTAATAACTACAGTATGTCCCTAAGGTTTATGCACAATGCTTGGTTGTGAAGCCAATCTAAAATGGCTCAAGGCAGCCTTTTCAATTAATTTTCATCCAAATACCATTTAATATTTCAATCATGTTAAGTATTAGGAACTTCTATTATCTCTTTATCTCCATTAATGTTCAATCATAAATGATCCACGTGCAATAGGATTGGTGTAAATGTACGATTACGAGCCAACTGTATCACAGAGTTGATTGGCATGTGATGCACCCTCTTAAGAACCTGAAAAAAAACCCACACAAGGAATCTTGATTTTACTTCGCTTTGAATTTGTGAGAGTGTACAAACATTTAATAATGTTTCCCGCACTTAAAACTCACTTAGGAGGGGTAATCAAGCAAAATAATTTTGGAAAGGGGCTAAGAATAGATAAATACAATAAAGCAGTAAAGGAAGAATTGTGTGTGGAGATTCAGAATGTATGCATATAGTTTATATATGATTTTACAGCAAGAGTATTTTTGTTTAAACTTAAAAATACACGTATGATAAAAGATATTGGAAAAAAATATTATTCCTAAACAATTTTTTTTAAATTTGAAAGGTGTTTATATTTTAGAACCTGATTTATGCTGTGTTGGATTATTTAGTTGTAAAGTTGGACTAGTATACGTAGATTTAAAAGTTACTTGTGAATGAAGACTGGTTGTAAAGATGGGTGCGTGTAACTGATTTGAAACTAGTTGTGCTAAGCGTCGTTTGTAACATTTTAAGTGAGTGCCCACTGCACATACTTTTAAATCGTTTGCATGATTGGTACATATTGTGAAGTTGAGCCAATGAACTTGTTTCAAAACTTTTAATATAAATTACTAATAGATGTACAGCTGAGACAAGGTGTAACAAGACTTTATTTTTTTTTAAATAAGTGGTGGTTTATGAAACCGGGTGAGTATGCCTAGTTTATAATACAATGTGTGCCCCATAGTTGTGTGTAGGTGTATAAAGTTGATCGAGTATAATTACCAGTTACCCTTAGTCTCAAATCTTTCGTGTGGTTGCCTAATGGTTGTAAAGTTGATCTAATATAATAATAATGGCCTTTATTTATCTGGCGGAAGTTAAGGCATTAGCGTTAAGGCGTTAGCCACTTAACCAGTGTTGAATACAACATACACTATCATATTTATTGAAATACAAACTAATTTTAATAAAGAATATTCAAATAAATAGAAAACATTAGCACTCTAATTCATATATATATATAAACCATACCTCTATATATATAGGTATGGTTTATGATCTTACCAATTAAATTAGGCCGTTAGTAGCAAGTGTGCCAAACCTATCGATATTAATAAAAATGTCAAAATGAGAATTTTTCCTAGCACTCAATGAACCAACATAAAATAATACTGCCTAGCTCCTGTAAACTAGACTGTACCGGGTCGAGCGTACGCGCTTGAAAAATAGAACCAATTCTATCTTTCAGTCGCTCGCTCCAGTCTGGCCACCTCTCATTACAACCAATATTTTATATTTTAGTCGCTAAAATACTTAGAAATATGGTCATTGATCATGCCGTTTTAAGTTAAATATGTATCGAACACATGTGTTTTATAGTCGTTGTAGTCATTCTGCTAGATCGGCTCATTAAGTCATTGTATACTGTCGCAGTAGTAAAAGTGTGCGATTATTAAGCTCTGGACAAGGATAGTTCGCACATTTTCTGGGAGAAAATTCTTCAACCTTCTCAGTGAATGTAATGAGGCATACACTTTCTTGCAAATCGAAGTTACCTGATCTGTCCAATTAAGATTTTCATCAATAATCACACCAAGGTTTTTAGTAATTGTTGTCAGTTGTACGGTGGCTACTCCTAATCATATGTCAGTCAGCAGGGAACGGTCCACATTCACTAATAGTCTGCTTGTTCCTATAAGAATAGTTTGAGTTTTATAAGGGTTCAATCTAAGTCCTTTTTTTTTTCAGATCAATGCATTTATTGCAGCTAGGTCAATATTTATTCGTTGTATGGCTGTATTTATTGAAGAACGGTCAGTGGAAATATATATATATGAAGGTCGTCTGCATACATGTGATATCTAATCTACAGTATGACAGTGAAGAAGTGATATTGTTCACATTATAGAGAAAAAAGCAATGGCGCTAAAACTGAGCCCTGTGGAACCCCATCCTCAACTGGGCGCCATGTTGAGAACGTGTTGCCTATCATAAAACTTTGCTGGTGACCATGCAAATATGTTCTCATCCACTGTATACTGCCTGGAGATAAATTAAATAATACATGCAATTTTGCCAGGGGAATATTAATATCCACAGTATTAAAAGCTTTTGAAAAATCTAATAATAAAATAAGTGTTAGCTCGCGCTTATCCATGGCTAGTATAATATCGTCTGTGACATTTATCAACGCGGTACATTTACTATGATGTGTTCTGAATCGTGATTGATAGGAAGTTAAATTGTGTTTGTTAATGTGTCGGTAAATTTATCGATGTACTACGAGTACTAGTGCCTTAGAAAGGGACGGAAGTATACTTTTAGGTCTAAAGTCATGTAAATCTTTTGATAGTCCGTTTTTAGGTACTGGTGTAATAAGTACAAGTTTCCACAGTGAGGGATACTGTCCGGTCATAAGTGAGAAGTTGAATAGTTGAATAATTCACTTATTGTTGATATAACATTCCTTAAAATTGTATTAAAAATATTGAAATTTTGTTGAGCGTCAGCATTCAGTTCGTCTGTATCATTGGATTTAATGTCACGATATGTGATGA
Source organism: Timema bartmani (assembly GCA_902151455.1). Taxonomy (NCBI): domain Eukaryota; kingdom Metazoa; phylum Arthropoda; class Insecta; order Phasmatodea; family Timematidae; genus Timema; species Timema bartmani. The sequence goes on along the minus strand of CABFWB010000616.1, from coordinate 74,797 downwards.
GGATGACCTTCGGTACGATTTTAGCCATACGCATTGAGTAGGATAGGTAAACAAGATCATGATGCGAGATTCCGGGGACCACGATCTGTTCAGAAGAGATCACTTTATTAGAGCTTGAAGTGTGTATATATATATAT
>CABFWB010000616.1:52208-74467 GCA_902151455.1 Timema bartmani | reverse complement strand
GAGAGAGAGAGAGATCAATCCACGTATGCAAGGTTGCGGTATGATGTGTTGCGTTTAAGTGACATGAAGAAAATAAAGTCAGTAATTGCGAGGTTTCATCGTTGCTACTAGGTAATTCCACGTTAAAATCACCCATTACAATTATATGTTCATATTTGAACCTGTGCATAGTCAAGGCAGTAAATCGACAAACTCGAGGTGGCCGGTACACTACAGATAACATAAGCCTTTGTTGTGAATTGTTTATTTCAACAATAATATATTCAGTTTGCACTGAGTACGGACTTTGTGATGCAGATAATACTTTATAGTTAATATAATCTCTTATGTACATACACACACCTCCACCTCCCTCTTGATTCTATCATTTCTAATGAGTTGATAATCACTCTGGTGTACTAAGCTAGAAGGAAGGGATGGTTTTAACCAGGATTCAGAAACAAGAACAGCATGAAAGGACAGAGAAGAAAATAAGCTGTCAAATTCGTGGAAATGGCTTAGTTAAAGACTGCATTTACTTGGGTCAACTGCAGCGATAGCGGCTGGCTTTCAAGTACATTGTGAAGCATCATAACTGTTGAAGTTAGTTGTAGAAGAAGGGTGGGAAGGGAGCGATTGGTCAAGGTCACCAACAGACGAGGAACATAGCTCACTAAAACATATTGTTATACTCCATTCACGATAGGAATTACTCTTTGAAAGGTCTTTTTTCCTACCAAAATCCTACTATTAATAGCTTTCTGGTAGGGAAAAAGGCCTTTCAGAAAACAATTCCTTCGTTGAACAGGCTTTAGTTGGGCTCTCTCGCCCTTGTAAAATATTATCCGCACACATACAAAAATATAAACATAAAGTCTGTTCAGCGTAGGAATTGTTTTCTGAAAGGCCTTTTTCCCTACCACAAATCTATTATATAGTAGGATTTTGGTAGGAAAAAATACCTTTCAGAGAGTAATTCCTACCGTGAATGGAGTATAATTAAACTGAACATTACCCGAGATCTTGAAACTTGAGTTGAGCTTGTTAGCTAGCACACATACTCATCCACATACACGCATTTTAGAACTTAGTAAATTAATAATAATAATTAACACATAATAATATATCAAATACCACACTAAAAACAAATGAAGCCATGAAAAAAAATATTACGAAATTGCTTTTAGAACTTAGTAAATTAATAATAATCAGTAAAACACAGAACAATGAATCAAGTACCACACTAAAAACAAATAAAATGACGAAAGTCACGAAATTTAAAAAAAGGATTTTTTTAAAAAGAGAAGTAATAAATTGTATTTCCAGATGATTCACTGTGCCCTGGGTAGCTCTTCCATGCAGTTTATGTGCAACTTTCGCGTTTCAGTCTTGACAACAATGCGTCCATCTAAAGTCCATACGTTTTTCAAATCAAATTTCTTTATAACTTCTTATAGTATGATCAAACGCTCAGCAGTTAGGTCTTCACATACAGTTAGTTATTCGTGACCCGGCAAGCTGTCGTTTTACACGAAAGACCTCACTTCGTTTCCTGTATCAAACAAACTTCACAATGATAGGCCTGGGTTTGATTCCTGAAATGTTGCCTACTCGGTGACTACGGCCGATGTCATCAACAGTCACATGCGGCAGATTGAGTTTAATCACATCCGGCACCAAAGAGTCCGTGTTCTCTGAGGTGTTTTCAGCAATACCAAAAAATCTTAGGTTGGCTCGTCTTTGGTATTGTTCCAATTCGTCTTTGGAAAGGACAAGTTCACGCTTTAGCTGATTGTGATCAGCGTCTCGTTTCTTAATGTCTTCTCTCAGCTTATTAATTTCATCCATGTTAAAATCAAGTAGATCCTTCAGTTCTTTCACTACTGCGTGTGTCACTGATTCATTGATGGTAGCCACTAGAGTATTTAATATATCCTTCGATTGTAGCGCTGTCTTGACCCGCTCTTGCACTAAGCTAGAAAGTTCGATGCTGTTGAAGGTTGTCTTCTTGGCCATGTTGTATCGGCGAACAAAACAAAACGTAATCAATTAGTTCTTCATTAGTAAACAAAGACGCATTCACAAACAGAAAATAAATCCAAGTTAGAATGAATTATATTAGACTTTAAGAGTGTTTAGGGTATTAAACTGCACTCAACACCTGCTTTAATAAAGAATAATAGCACGAGCGAAAGGCGACCGGTTACTCACAACCCGCCATCTTGGGATTGATATACTTACTCTTAGTAAAGAATCATATTTCACAAGGCAGTGTGATGATTGTAAAGTTGATCGAATATACTTGCTCATAACTAATAAATATTTTTCTTGATTGAATGATTGTTGTGGAGTTGATCAAGTGTATTCTATTGAAGATGAGAATGCTGCATGTTGTGATTGTGAGTGAGCCCAGTTAGTGATAACACCGTGCACGTGGTTGATTGTTGGTCGTAATGTTGGGTGAGTGTACATAGCTGGTATGCACACGTGGAGAGGAAATGCCTGTGGTGAGCAAGGGAATGAAAGCAAGAACACACAAGGTCGTCCGCAGCACCAGGTCATCTTGGCCGTCCAGCCTCGGGACACAAACTACCAGGGGAATATTGAATGTAGTAAGACAGATTACGCCGCTGACACGATGAAACTAATAATAAATTGTAATACGCATTCTTGCTGCTCTTTAGTTTATTCCTTCACGTTTGCTCAGTGGAGAGAACGTCTGTCTACATATTTAAGGTTGGGTGCTAGTGAGCGCGAATTTAGTGCGCCAATTTTGAAGTTTTTATAGCATAAACATTTTTTGAACAAAATAAATCAAATTTTTCTTCTATAGAAACATAGAGTTTAGTTTTCTGTACGTGCTAATCTCAACAGTTTTTTAATATCTGGCATGAGCATGGTGGCATTTGGTGACAAACTTTTTAAATTAAGAGAAAAAGTTGTCAATACATTCCAGGACACATCTGACAGATATTCAAGGACTGTTGAGATTAGCATGTGCAGAAAACTAAACTATATGTTTCTATAGAAGAAATATTTGATTTATTTTGGCCAAAAATGTTTATGCTGTAAAAACTTCAAAAATACTTCCCTAAACTCACGCTCACTAGCACCCCATCTTAAAAGCTGTGTATTTACTATTTAGGGCCAAGACTGTAAATCTCATCTAATGCCGCTACGCTCATGACAGATATTCAACAGCTGTTGATATCACCATTTGAAGAAACTTAAAACTCTTATGTTTCTACTGGAGCGATATTTGATTTATTTTAATCAAATACTTAATTTTTTTTATAAAAATTTCAAAAACACTGCCCTTAACTCGCGTTCCTTACACTTCCACCTTAATACGATAATCTCGACCTTGATATCTGTTGTGATGACATCCGTTTAAATCTGAGCGAAGTCGCCCATCTTGAAGCGCCTAATCGAGTCAATTGTGTGTCTAGACTACTTGAATACAATGTATAATGTCTAGGAGGACCGGAAGTTAATAAATAGGTGCTTGGTAGAGTGTAGAATGGGGGGGGGGGATATAATGTGAGTGCACTTGGTCGAGATGACCACCATTATTGTTATTAGTTACTAGTCTCTGTGGAGACTCTTTGTTATTGCTGTCCAAATAGTAGTGTTGATTTCACTAGGGCAGTCCTAGGTTTTCTTGAGACACTTTAGTTTGTTAATTGATCGACAAAGGGATGATTCCAGGGTCAATAATTAGCACCGGCAAAATTCCGTCCCAATATAAACCAGCCAGTTTCATAGTAAGATTTAGCACGTCTCAAGTACGGCTCGATACTAAAATTAATATAGCCTAAGATGACACCTCACTAAACTCACATTTCATTCTGATGTGAAAATAGCTCAGTTCATTCTAGTCTAGGTAGGTGCTGTCCTGTGTTTAGTATAGGGTGACCATTTCCTACTCATGCCAATCCGGGACCAAAATTATGAAATATAATAATTAACAGTAGCATCATTAAAACATGTTTTTATTGTCACAATTATCACAATAAATATTCATAGTAAGTAATCCAAGAAAGAACTCCCAAAATCAGTACTAAAAATCATATAGCTACCGTATAGAATATAAGTATGAATAATTCTTACTTGAACAAAAATAAATTGTATGAAAACACTATATTTTAATTATTTTTTTCTGCTGAATTAATTCTTTTTTTAAATTTTCATATCCTTCAATTTTATTTTTGAACTCTTCACAAGAATACACTAAATTACATCTTGTTATAATCATTGATTTTAATGTTTCGACGCTCAGTTGTGTTTTTTCTGCGCTCCACAAATTATTAATTATGGAAAAAAAAATTATTTCTATGGTTGCATTTGTCCCTGGAAGACACACACCTATTTCAGCAATTTTCTTTAATGTTTCAAATGGAACGTTGTTGCTTGAAGAATGTTTGAAAATTTCAATCCACTTCTAATCAATTTCACTGGGTTTTTTTCGTTCCATTCTAAAAGATTGTGACATAGTGACATAGGACTTTAGATAAGAAGGCTCATTGAACAGATCATTTTCCACTGATGACTCATTTGTATTGAAATATGTCATCACACGCTCCATTGTTTTTTCAACGTCATTTCAATGAACTCTACTTTTCAAACCAAGCCATTTAAAATGTTTAGTTTCATCAAACTGTTTTCCTTACAGTTCCAGATAGAAAACGAAATTTTTATAAAATTCCATAATGTGGTCAAGAAACCGTTCTCTTTTTTGTCACCCTTATTAACAAGATTGGTCAACATAAAAACAAACAACCGCTAAAAAGCTTACCCACACTGCACGTGACGACGCTACCCCAACAACTGTAATGTGTATATTTCTAACAGGGGTTTGAATCGAACGCGCCACCTCGACTTTTTTTTTTCGACGGTGCAGGGTGAAGGCGCTATCTGCCTCTCTGCTTTGATCTCTTGTTGCATGATCAATGACCATGTATGACTTAGTCTCTTGTATCAAAAAGCGCATTAGACCTGACACGCGTTGATAAAACAATTTAATAAAATAAAATCTTGTATATTCAAAACAGGACGATTTTAAAAATTCGGGACATTTACAAATGCGGGAAAATGTCCTAAAATCCGGGACGAATGGTCACCCTACTATATTAAATTATCTCATAACCGTGACCCCTTAGCGGAAATAGAGTACATATACTCCTTCGAGAAATAAATTTTTAATGAAAAACTAATAATTATATACCTGAAACACGAAATTGCACGTCCTGACGACTGTCGTCCCCGATATTAAATGCCATCATCATCAGACTTGTACATAGGTTTCAGCATTCTCTCTGAAGTTTCCGGCAAGTTGTTAAAGAAAGTCCTCTCACAAGATGAATGTGTATTGGTCATCTGGCATGGTTGATGACCTCATTAGACTCCACTCTTTAGCAACTATACTTCTCAGCAAAGGACATGTCGTTTGTTTTCTCGTTAAATAGATGTATTCATTACGGAAACCTAGACTGATTCTAGATTCATCTTTGCTAGAGTTAGATGCTGACGAGCAGCAGTCTTAGATTAGTTCATAAGACGATAGCTTGGTCATTACGTCCTCATATACGATGACAGAATTAACATCTGGGAAGCTAATTGGTAGTGAACCGACGCCTTGCATAGACTCTTCAGATGAAAGCTCAGTCATTACAATGATGGAGTCGTAATTTGAGAATCTAGACGCCAGTGATCAAAACCCACGATCATTGAGAATCGATTTTATCTTTGCACAAAGCTTCAACGTCATGAGCAATTACGAAAATAGCTACTCTCCATTTCACCTTGATTTTCTATTGCACATAATTACGCCATACGGATCACTGATGCAATTAGTTTTTATTGAACATTACGAATTCGATTTTTCAACTAAAATGACGAATTCTTCCTAATCCACATTGGTGGTAGCATAGTCCTACGAGTCACTCTCGTATTGGAATGGATTGCTGGGGATGGTTGGATAGATCAAGGTTCGAATGTTATTTGGGTGTATTGAGGGTGTTTTTTCCTCTTCAGAAATCTGGGTGCATTTCCTCTGATTTCTAAATTTTTAATAGTCAATAGCTTGGAAAATGCAGCTTTGTCAACAATTCCGTAACTCCTTATTTAGATGATCCATTGAGACGCACGAGACCAAAAGAATCTGTTGGCTCTTATGTGTGTCGTTACATTGTACACGTGCAGGTGTGTTACTGAACCACCGAGCAAAATAAGAGTAAAAACACTTCCAACACATCCGCGCGTTATTTTATACCCTGAGGGATGTATAGCTTAAAAGTCATTTCCCTTTCAAAAGCTATTAATACCTATATATTTGAATATTTTTATCAACTTTTTATTCCTTGATTTACCAACAGTTACTACCTTTTGTTATGATTTTGAGTTAAACTTAAGCTTCACAAAGGTAAATAATATAGTTTTTATTAAATAGATAATTATATTTGAATCAGGAGAATGTTTTATAATCAAGGTTTTGGACAGTTTTCTCAAAAGGGTCGCACCTCTTGAATAGTTTAAATACAAACATGATGGATTATTAGTTACAGTGCTTTAAAATTGAATATGAAGCATTTTAAGTACAAGATCCATAACCCTTAAGGGGCTTTAAAGTATTACGTAAGCACCTTAAAAGCTTTGCTTATTTTTGCCGACAAGGGGGTTGGTGGGTCAGAACAATTCTTACGTAAGACAGAGAAAGATGGTCAAAATTGAGGGAGGGCGCATCGCAAGCCGCTTGGACTTCGGGCAGCTTCCGGCAGCAATGGCGATACTGAGTGACTAAACGGGAAAGACATGACGAAGGGTATACAAGCCAAAGCTTGAGTGACCTAGCCCCCCTAAATAGAAACATAATAATAGAAAGTGTTGAGACGTGGATTCAATTACCTTGGTCATAGGATTAAATAATATAGTTTAATGTATATTTTTTATAAATATAATATTCATGTATTCACTAATAATATTTTTTTATAACTTCAATTAAAAGTATATTAAAATTTAAAACCTTTATCATGTTATAATTTGTTTCAATTCCACCCATTTATTAAATTTAAATTCATTGTATACCATTGTTTATTGTAATTTTTTTGCAATATTAATTTACGCCTCTATAATAATAATTACCAGCAATTTATAAATTGCATTGATTTTTTTTTTCATCGTGTACTTACCTGTTCAGACTATAAGCAAATTGCATGAAAAATAGAATAGTTATTCCTGTTTACAAATTTAAAAAGTTGACAAATATTACGTAAACAAGAGGTAGAGGGGTCAGGAATTTGTTTATTTTTGCTTACACCCGGTAAGAGGGGTTAAAAATGGCCAAAAATGTACTAACATAATACTTGAACGCCCCCTTAAACAAATGGGTTCTTTGATTAGGAGCGGTAATAAATTGTGCATTTTTTTATAAACTTTATAGCATGACACTAAATACTATTTTAGAAATAAAAACTACTGCTGAAATAATTGCTTCCAGTATTGATTATTAGGGGTTATGTTATGTTATGTCGCTTATAGACAACGATTAATATCTTTCGACTATCATACTGAAAAGAGTCTGATCTTCTCCGGAAATAGTGTACAAAGGGTATGCAGTTGGAGTCGTAACACTCTGAAATGTCAGAAGAAATTTAGAAGGAGTGGAATGTTGTGGAGTGAACAGCAAATTGTCTCGAGTGAGAAAAATAAGGGTAATATCTTGCTTAAATTTCAACATGGGAGAATCATTTAAGGTAAAATCTTTACTGTGAATATTTCGGTTATGATTCATTATTTTGCAACATTTGCCAATAACAGCATTGGAGGGGGTACACTATTTAACCACTGTACCTGTTTAACACGTACACTCAAAATACCATACATATGATTAACACGATGAATACAAGAACCAATATATTCTATTAATGTGTGACCCGCCTCGGTGGCGTAGTTGGCTAACGCGCTAGTCGTGTTGAGCTCGACCGCCGAGGACGGGGAGATCGAGGTTTGAATCTCAGTCGGGTGAACTGGGGGTGGTTTTTCCTAAACTGTTTTCCACTCTCCCTCCACGCAAATGCGGGTTCACTTCCTCTAACTTCAACACTCCCAATTCCTCTTCCCAATTCCATTAGCGTGATTAGTGCTTAAGCGTATAACCCGAACGGTTAGTAAGACGCGGTGCTAAATATTATTATTATTATTATTATTAATGTGTGGCAGGTATTAAATCAACATGAATTCATGTTGCCGGGAAACGCCCAAACCTCAGGAAAACTGCCCCAGATGACTATTCCGGGACCATCAGCAGAACGACATCTCACCAGCAGGCCCCACTTTGATGAAATGGCTGAGCTATTTCTCTCTGCTCGCAACGCAGTCTTCGAGCGCTAGTTGTCATTCAGCGCAATTCCGCAAATTACCTCCCCTTCTGTGGTCCGGGTGAAGACCCTCCTCGAATATGTCAGTTCTGTTACTATATAACCGTCATTCCTCGCTTCACATTTTGTATTCTATTTTATCAATTCGAAGGAAGAACAACTTCAAAGTTAATCTACATCGATGAACAAGCTACTGGTGACTACGATGAGTGAGGCGTCAGTCTCTCCACCTCGACGCATATGAAGCCTTGTCTAAGACTATGAGTATTTGATAGTTAGAATCGGAGTAGAGTCGTAGTACTCCTTTTTAACTATGTCCACAAGACATAGTTTTTTGTGTCAGAGTGTCTGACTTGTTTTTCTATGACCGTAAGGCATAGTTTTCAATCTTAGTCTTATTGTTCCTTTTCATTGTCCATATGAAATATTATTTTCTCTCGGAGTTTCTGACTGGTTTGTCTATACCCATAAGGCATAGTTTTGATTGTTAGTGTTATTACTCGTTTTCTATGTCCATATATATAGTATTAAATGTCAGTGTTTCTGATTTGTTTTTCTAGGCCTACAAGGCATAGTTTTGAATAATGAGCTTAAGGTTCTACGTAGCTTGGTCCATACGACTTTATTTACTATGTCAGTGTGTTTGACTTCCTTTTCTAAGTCCTTAAGACATAGTTTTATATATTAGGAAATAATATTGACTCCCTAAACGGTATGACCATGTTTAGGATCACTTAATGGAGGAAATCGCTTTGTTCAATGACCTAATTATATCTGTGACAGATAGCAGTCACTATTATTTCTTTTTGTTTTACCTTTTAACAGTGCACAGCCTGTGGGAGCACAAGTTCATAGTAGTGGCCCACGGGGATAGTGCTTAGTTTCCTCCCCTCTTCAGGCTCCGTTTGTATAAGTTGATGCATATATTGTTTGCACTAATTATTGTGTGCCCAATATTTGGTTGAAATATAAACATACTATGAATGTCCAGGCAGTACTAATTAGGAATAGACCGGCCATAGTATCTTTACAGCCTAGATCCCTGGTAGCTCACCATTTACTATTTGTAAAATGTTAGTTCCTCTTCTAGGAGATTAATATTTGTGTTTCGTAACTCTCAATGGAATTAACTATTGCTAGCTAGCTCATTTAATTACCAATTTAGTAACTCTTTATATTAGGACTTACTAGAATTTGATATCGGTAACTATTACTTAACTATAATATTAATGTATATGTTTTTCAAGTTTAAGTCTAGTAGTCGCAAGGCTAGATAGATACCTTATATTGTTGCCTAACTTTGAATTAATATTAGCTTTTTAATTACTTTACCACCTTGTTGAGGCAGACCCTCCTTCGGAGCAAAATGTACTCTAGTACTAGTTTGAAGAGTTACTTCTCTCGACAATAGACTCATCTTTATTTGTGTTGATTCCTAGTTCCCAGTTTGGATGAGTACGTCTATGTAAACTAGCTTAATTTCCCTATATAAGCACAGGACTGTTCAATCCAAGACCTATTTAAACCTTATGTAATTCTATTAATTTGTTTAATGTAAAATAAACTGATTTGTTAAATTTGTAAATTTATCCTATGCTAGCACCTTCCCAATCTTCCCCTTATATAACTTTGTTTGTCACTTCTTCTACATGACAGGAGAAGCGAGGATTTCACCATTTAGGTACTTATTATATCTGGTATGTTTCATTATCGTGTAATCAGTCAAGGTGGGATCCCTACCATGCATTTTCTCATTACTAACGGTATCTAGCTCAATTACTACGTGCCAGCAGCTCTATCAGGAGGTTTGTGACAATAATCTTGATTAGCTGTGGGCTGGCGTTCAAGATGCCATTTACACTTTAAGTGACAGGAAAATGTATAAAGTATCTTTTTAAATATGTGAATGACAGGAATGCAGTCTGACAAGAAATAGGTAGGTTGCTAGCATTTTACAGACACTATACATAATTACCGCTATAGAAGAAGTTTTTTTTATGTATTGGTTGCAGGAGGTGCATCCAGAAGCAGACTTACACTATAGGCCCACTAGGGGTGCTGGCTTTAGGGGGTGGCATATTTTGGATGACATTTTTATTATAATATATTTTGTTTTTAATAATTAGATTTAAAAATTATTGACTAACATTATCGAAAAAGTTCAAGTTAAGATCAGAACGATAATATTTACTTTTAAATAAATGTACTTTGCAATCGCTTTGTATCTGAGGTCAGTCTCCCCTTCTTCATAATGTTAACTTAAGTTACTGTAGGGCATGTATATGCCTGACTAGCTTTCGTAGAAATCTTTTCTCGAATACTAACTTCCACCACCTCCCCCAAAACACTTCTTTCCTCCTAAACTTTCTAAAGACCTTTACAAAAAAATTAAGATAGGGAGGGGGGCAAATATTATAACTGTGCCTAGGGGCGCATTTTAAATCCGCCACTGGATGCATAATAGAGTTTGTGGAGAAAAAAGATGTTGTAAAACACATTTTGTATTTTTCCAGTTTTAATAAACCTGAAATATACTTGTGGAGAAAAAAGATGTTGTAAAACACATTTTGTATTTTTCAAGTTTTAATAAACCTGAAATATATTTAGTTCAGATTTTTTTTAAATGTTTACATTAAAATTATTGCTAAGTAATTTATTACGAGCAGGGTGTATTTTAGTCCTTGGCACTTCATTTGTGCGTAGATTGAGCATCAGTGCTCTACCTCCCAGCAAGAGACAAGCAGGATGAAGTAACCTACTCCTCTAGCTCAGTTGGGGTTTCTGTGTGTGACACCCAAAGTTGCCTGTGCAACAGTCGCCACTTTTCACGAGTAATTTGTTTTGTTGTATTTTTTGATTCGCCTCCTTTCCAGCCCGTCTCTCATCTGACCTCTCCATCTCCACCACAACTTTTCACAATCCTCCATCCCCTTCCCTCCTGCAGTAGACCTTTATGTACTATGGAGTGTTTTTAACTTTCTCCACTCAAAACCAAGAGAGGAGTTTATCACTCCGTCAAGGTGCTAGATGTTTTTTGAAGTATAAGAATTATATATATTTTAATTATGAACTAATCACCACACGTATTACTATATGATGCGTTTATTTGATTTTTATTTATTTGGTCATACATCTTTATGTATTTACGTTTGGTCAAAAAAGTGTTAGAGAAGTGAGTTTTTAGTTTTTCATTTGTTGTATTTTTTTAAAAGTTTTAGTAAATTTCTATTTAGGTTATGAAATATATTTATTGGGTGGGTTGTTGTGAAGAACAAATAGTATTTATACCATCTATAATATCTAGCACCGATAGTCTAAAGTGTACAATACAACTCTCGCGATCAGGTTACTATGGTATTAGTATTTCCCATTGTATATTATATATTTTTTAATGAATGCAACAATCCATGGTGTGCCTACTTTACAAAATCTCTTTTTTCTTATAAATATAATTACTATATGAATCAATCAACACCGTTATTAATGTATATATAAGTTTATTTGATTTTTAATTCATTGGTCATACACGTTTATGATTAAATATCTACCATCATTTGAAGCAAATTAGACAGTCCATCACCCTTTGCACTGCTGGACGCACCCTCATAATTCACTTACCAGTCCCTTTTCGAGGATTACCATAGTGGGAAAGTTCTACTGCTTACCTCCCACATTGAATATCTCCTAAGTTAGCTTTTCAATCAAAGAAGAGACTAGCTTTTTATCATGTAAAACATATGACCATGTTTGACATCAATCATGGCCGTGTCTTAGTTTAAGTGGATAGCACATGTACTACTGTTTGAATGAGGACAGTAACAGAATGTTTATTCTGGTAAGGACGCTTCCTGACCAACTATCACCTTTTCTATCCTAGATTAATTATTTTCAGGGGAAAAATTGTAAGAGCTATGTGTGACAGTTGGAAAAAACGTAAGACAACTCTTGTTGCACAGTAATGGCCATTGACACTTTGATGCAGAATAACGAATAATTAACACTAGATGGCCTCCCCAATCCCATTGGCCCCACTATGGGTGTCTCCAACATTAGGTGCAGTGTGTGGGGACCTACTGCTAAAATGTTTGTCTCCAAAGGAATATTGCTTTTAAAATGTCAGAGTGAGAAGATGAATGTTGATAGCCATCGGACACTTGCTACCGCCCTTCTGATTAGGTAGAGGACAGGGGGACCTCTCCAGGAGAGCTAAGACACAACACGTAGAGGTCTTCAGCTCGTCATTATTTGGTAACAGTATCAACCTATAGCAGTAACGAACAGTATATTTAGCCCCTCCTTTTAGTTCATTCAAACAAAACCGGCATCAGTTGGTAACAGTATCACTATTTTGTAAATACTCCCGTGCTGTAATATGTATTGGCTCTGACCATGTACCATTAATACGGTTGGTTTTTTTTAAGTACCATGTCTTACTACCCATTCAGGTTATAAGCCTATGTACTAATTATGCTAATGTGTTGGGGATTGGGGGGGTTTTAATTATCAGAAGTACACCCGCATTTGCGTGTGGAGTGAGAGTGGAAAATAATTTAGGGAAAGCCACCCTCAATTCACCTGATCGGGATCTATCCCCAACCTTCTCATCTTCGGCAGTATAGTCTATTGCGAGAATAGAGCCTTATCTATTCGTCCACCAAAGTGGGTATTAATAATATTGTATGCATCTGATTAGATCTTTTTCTAAGGATATCACTATAAATGATTTTCTTAAAAAAAGTTTGCAAAAATTCACTACTAATAATATTTAACGAGGTAGACTTAGATTTTAATGACTAAACTCTGCAACTATGGAAATGCAGTAAAGATGTCAAGCCCATCTAGTCAAGTTTGCCAATGGTGAGAAAGACTAGGATCGAATCCCGGCTGTGTATACTGAGATTACGTTTTCCTAAATATCTCCCCACATTCCCTTCACGCAAAACTGTATTACATGTCCTCTGAACAATCAAGTCGGTTCAGAAAATGCACGTTAAATACCCCAAATAATATAAATAGGTTATTAATAACTAACTTTATATTAAAAATACCTTTAATTATTCCTCTCTTGATTAATCCTAGAGCTCTTAAATTGAGAGAATAGCGCTGAGTTGTATTCTATTATATTGTTATTTAATGTGCACTTTCTTAATAGATTGATTATATCAGCACATGACTTATGAAATTAGCTTAAATTCGGAACAAACACAACACCCAGCCCCCTTCCCCCCGGCCATCATTTCATCGCTGCGAACGGGAGAAATCCACATTTCACCAAAAATAATTTTTTGTCCATGCTGAAACTCGAACCTTTAGCTCAATAAGTGTACACTACCGAATGAGCTAAGGGGTAGGAAAACTATTTTTTTTTAGAACCGGGTCTTACTACCTATTCTGGCTATGTAGGCCTACTAACTACAATAATGAGTTAGGGATAAGGAAGGTTGAATTTAGAGGAAGTGTATCCACATTTTCGTGAAGTGAGAGTGGAAAGCCATTTAGTCAAAAATAGCTCAGTACGCCCGATTGAGATTTGAACCCTAGTCTAACACCAGAGTGACACCGTAAACCATGTGGCCACCGAACCAAGTTTCAAAAACTGAGAAAGTGACACCATTCACATAGGTTACCCTGTTCTCACGATCTTTACCTCAAGATGCGTAGTTACTTTTGGATCATCCTGTATACCGAAACAAGAGACGAACAGTAGTCTAATCCCTCAGTTAACGCTCGAGTAAGCCAACAGTACCTCACATAAGGTATGTCGGCCATTGAACTGGTAACTCGATAGACCTATCCCCAGATCACATTACACCCCCTTTCAAAAAAAATTAAAACGCCACTGTGAGTGTTTTTTTGTTTTGTTTTTTGTGGCTTTGTTTTGAAAGATTGGCTCTTCCCCACTTCCTGAGCACCGATAAACTATCCCAATTCGATCCTCGGACAAAGACATCGGAAATTGGAATAAAAGTTGTTCGTCTGTCGAGTTTGTGTTACTTTTATGCAGTAGCGTTTAATAAAACGTGGTACTCTGCTCAACTAACTTAGAACTAGAAGCGGTCAGCCTTGATTAGGTTTTGGTCACGATTTCGTCACTAAGCCTACAGACCAATTTTATTAGGAAAAACTTTATCAAAGAGCTAGAAAAGTTACTTATTTTAATTTCCTGTATTTTTTTAGTACCTTGTCTTACTACCCAATAGGGTTATTTGATTATGTACTTATTGCACTAATGGGTTACGGATGAGTACAGTTGAATTCAGAGGAAGTGTACCAGCATTGGTATAGAAAGATAGGGGGTGGGAAACCATTTAGGAAAAAACTACCTTCAGTACACCCGGCTGGGATAGAACCATGATCTCCCTTTCATCGATAGTCTAGTCCAGTGGTTCCTAAACTGAAATCTTCCAAGGGGTTCACAAAAATATTTCTGTAATGGCGGATTTTTGCAGCCCTTTGTGAGGAAAGGGGAAGCATTTACAACTGTTTATTGTCTCACACTGAAGTCAGGTGATTATCTCGTGGTAGAACTCTTACAAGATTTTTTGAACTTAAACACGAAGTTTTCGTTTTTCTTACCAACCATCCCTTTCACAAAGCAAAGTACATGCAAGATTAAATGTGGCTCAAGGCTTTGGCCTATTTGGCAGACATTGTCTCAAAAATGAACAGTTTAACCCTCTCTCCTCAGGGGTCAAATATTAACGTTTTATACTGTGCAAGAACATATCGAGTCGTTCATAAAAAAAGTTTTGGGAAACGTGTTTAATTAGCAATCAAACGGAGTGCTTTGATACCCTTCAAGATTTCTTTGGACGAAACTGCAAAGAACGTGGTTATAGAACACTTGAAGGGACTTGGAAAAACCTTCAGAGAATATTTCCCAGCCATGTCCAATAATAACAATTGGATTCGCAATCCCTTGGAAGACACAGCAGTTTTTAAATCCTCCACATTAAGCGTGAGGGAAAAAGAGAAGCTCCTTGAAATTTCCACTGATTTTGAATTAAAGAAAAGCTATAAATCTTTGTCATTAATTGGATTCTGATTAAGTTTAAAGGAGAGGTTCTCATTGTTAAGGAATAAAGCTATTACAGCTTTGTTACCATTTTCTTCTACGTATTTGAGCGAGAAATCTTTTCTTCATATGGCTATTTAAAAAATAAATACAGAAACAGGCTCAATGCTGAAAGTGACTCGAGACTTTATTTATCGTCTCTAGTTCCTGACTTTAAAGTTTTGTGCCATCCAAAGCAAGAGCATCCTTCTCACTAAGTCACGTGAAGAGGTGAGTGGCTGTTAAAACTCGTTAACGATTTTGAATCTTAAGTGGGAATGGAATTTTGTGATTAAAGGAAAGTATTTCTGTTATGTCAAAGCAGCAATTTCCAATACCACTTAATGATATGTTAATATGAAATGAATGAATGAAATATGATAATATTGTGACAGTAAAGATAAGAAAATGTTACTTCAGTACTTTGCTTATTTAATTTCAGTTTCAATTTTTAAAACAAATGTATAATTATTTGAACTTGTACTTAAGTTGTTTCAATACCATTTCATCATACATGGTGGAGTATCCTAAAGTACCTACCGAGCTATAGTAGGTTAATTTAAAGGTATTAAACGTTTTTATTACAATTAACTAAGTTTCATAAAAATTAGGTATAAAATTAAGTGCATGGCTATGGATATTTACCAGCTCAGATATTTGTGAAAGGGGTTTGCGAGTCGAGAAAGTTTGGGAACCGCTGGTCTAGTCTATTGCGAGAGTAACACCTTTGACCACGCGGCCACCGATGTGGGTGATAATGGTTCTTCCCATGAAAATTGGTCTGAATATTTGTACCAACTTACCCAGAGGGGAGCAGGGTCTTGTTATTGGTTTATTTGGCCATATGAGAAGGTTGTTTATCTGCCTTAGACCGGAAGTTGAAGAGGGTGGTCAGATGACCTTGGGAACTTAGAATAAGATAAGATAAAGGAGCACAGTTGTGAAGGATTTCATTATCTGAGGATTCTAGGGGTGACCTCTGTGTTTGTTAAATTATCTTGCATTTTTTTTAACTTACTCATTATTTCAACACAAGGGCGTCATTAGTGGGGGGGAGAACCCACCCCCCCATTATATGCCAATATACTAAAATGGGACACTCGTATTACTGTACCTGAGTGTACAGTGTAACACAAACAATGAATTGCTTTATTCAGAAAATTGAAAAGCCACCTTTGAAGCAATGCACTTAAATGATTAAGATTACTTTTTATGTGGCTTGGAGCTCCATTATTATATTATTCGGGTTTTAATTTGCTAGGAAATCTTTATTTTTATCATCTTAATTGAAAATGGGTTCGTTCTGTGCACCCACCCCCCCCAAAGTTAAGCACCAACGACGCTTATATATAAGCACTTACATTTTATTTAGGCACGCAGACTAAGTCAAACTTAACAAATTTGGTTCGCTATTGACAGGGACGTATACGTTCAAATAACATTTGAGTGTGCAAATTTTTTTTGGTAAATTGTTTTCCACGCAAATGAGGAGACATTTCTTATAAATTATACCTTCCCCATGCATACACCACTAGTGTAATTATAATTTGCATAACCAAAGAGTGGAGGGGATGTAACTTAATTCTTGAATAGACACAACACTCACTCCCCTTTACACTATTTTATCAGTTGTAATGTGCATAGACATGGTGAAGGGGAAAATCACAACACCCAGTACCCTGTCCACTATTTTATCACTGATAAAAAAGCAGACAAGGGACTGGGTGTGGTGTCTGTTTAGTAAGAGTTTAACTTTTTTTTCCTACCTTGTGTATGCACATTATAACTTTACTAATGGGGTAGATTATCACTATGAGTGAAGCTTCAATTTAAAAAATGATTAGATTTATCGGCCTTGTCATGGGTCAACCCCAAGACTCTTAGTTCAGTCAACAACACAACTACAGACTGAACTAAAGTGTTGGACAAAGGATTGCCAGGGCTCGTAGTTTGATTACCTAAATATTATCAAATAATCACCGATAAAATTACTTAAAAATTACTTAAAGTGTTCAAAAAATGACCTAAAAATATGAATAAAAATTCATAATGCAAGCACATACACTACTACATTAAAACACGCACTTTACAAATGGAAACAAGAACATGCCAATACAATGAAAAGCCCTTAACAATTTAAATATCGCATCCCACTGAATATAATATAGATTTATAAATACCCGCTTCAACCTCCCAACGCAACCCTCTCCATACTATTTGCAAAATTCCATTTTCTCACCAGGAATGTGTAGTTTATAACCAGGCAAAGGAGATAAAAATGTCATTATATTCTTATTTAGACAACTATGTATTTAAAAACATTATGTTTTAAGTATTCATTCATCTTTATAAAATATTGATGGTAAGACTTATTAAAAAATATACACATTCAAGATAAATGCCTAAAAATGCCTCAAAAATGCCTAAAAAAAGATGAAAACCAAGAAAGTATGAACTACAATCCAACATGACAAAATAATGGCCTAAATAAATAACTTTTCCACAACCAGGGGATCATGAACAAAATTATGTGCACTTGAGCATTGTCTGTGAAGTAAAAAAAAAACTAAAAAATTATACGCTATCAAAATTCACGCCCTCATTGTAAATCATAACCTAAGCGAAACCAAATTGGACTCGAACCTCTACAGTCTACATGAAAGGCGATCAAGTGCAATACGAGGTTTAACACCCTAAACTGATCGGTCATCGATGTGAATAAGGCCCCTCTACTGATCGAGCACAGTTCAATTTTCTATAAGAAGTGCCCTTTAGAAAATACAATTTCTTTTTCTCTCAAAATTGAAAACATTTAACGATAATATTGGTATTATTTTAAAGGATAGATAAATATATCAAAAGAGATGCATACAAACTCGGCCTCGTTAAGGTTGGATTGTAGTGCATCTGTTCAGGTTATACGCCTGTGGACTAGGTATAAGGTAGGTGTAATTTATTGGAAATGCATCCGCATTTGCGTGGGGAGAGATACTGGGGAACCATTTAGGAAAAATCACCCTCAGTGCACCCAAAAGGGATTGAACCCCGATCTACCAGTACTCGGCAGTCTAGTATAACACGAGAGAGTGCGTTAGACCGTGCTAACACCGAGGCTGGTAGTTTTTATATTAAAACTTATTTTTTGTCAAAATAAATCAAATATTGCTCCAGTAGAAACCTAGAGTATAATTTTCTTCACATGGTGATATCAACAGTTGTTGAATATCTGTCATGAGCGTAGCGACATTAGATGACACCATGGGAAGAAAATTAAACTCTCTGTTTCTACTGAAACAATATTTGATTTATTTTGACAAAAAAAAAAGAGTTTTATATAAAAACTGCAAAAAACACTTTTCCTCGCGTCCTTTACATCCCCACCTTAATAGTGGTCGGGAAGAAAGGTTGTCGGAGTTCGGCCCAGTATTGGTGTACTAACTCGGCCCTGGCTCTAACTGAGTGGTTGGGAGACGGGTTTTTGGAGTTTGGACCCGTGTTGGTGTACTAACTCGGCCCTGTGTCTAGCTGAGTGGTTGGGAGACGGGTTTTTGGAGTTTGGACCCGTGTTGGTGTACTAACTCGGCCCTGTGTCTAGCTGAGTGGTTGGGAGACGGGTTTTTGGAGTTTGGACCCGTGTTGGTGTACTAACTCGGCCCTGTGTCTAGCTGAGTGGTTGGAAGACAGGTTTTTGGAGTTTGGATCCGTGTTGGTGTACTAACTAGGCCCCACCTGTTGTGGCGTTGCGTTAGGGATGGATGTAAATGTTTTCTCGTGGTGAACGAAAAGACAATAAGTGATGGGTAGTATGACACAACACGGTCCAAAGTCTGTGCAGAATTAGATGGAAAGTTTTAGGTTGGTTCATAGGGTTGGTAGGGTCTATGGCAGGCGTGCCAAACTCATTTAATTATATAAGGGCCAATTATTGAACATTAAAAATACTGAGGGGGCCACACTTAAGAAATATACATATTGCTACCATCCTAATTAAACATAGACCTAATACTAACTTAGTATCGTATTAATACAAAAAAACGTGTATTTACCTATATAATACAATAAGACCCGTCTCGGTGGACGTGTGGTCTAACACGCTACTTATTTATTTATTTTGATTTATTTAGCACCGCGTTTTACTATCCGTTAGGGCTATACGCTTAAATATTAATTATGCTATTGGATTAGGAATTGGGAATGTTGAATTTATAGGAAGTGAACCCGTATTCGCATGGAGGGAGAGTGGAAAACTATTTAGAAAAGAAAGAATAAAACTGTTCACCCTACAGAGACTCGAACCCTGATCTGCCCGCTCTCAGCAGTCTGGCTCAACATGAAACTAGCGCGTTAGCCAACTACGGCACTGTGGCGGTAACACGCACATACAGTAGACTAGACAGTAGACAAGACTGCCGATGATCGAGGTTCGAATCTCAGTAGGGTGTAGGCCTATTGAGGGTGGTTTTTCCTAAATGGTTTTCCACTAACCCTCCACGCAAATGTGGGTAAATTTCCTGTAAATATATCCTTCCTAATCCCTAAAACTTTAGCGTAATTAGTATATAGGCGTATAACCCAAACGGGTTGTAGGACGTGGTGCTAAAAAAAATCTAGCTAAACTAAAATTAGGTGATCGTGTAAAGCCTATTTTCTTTAATTTATATTTATATTTCAATTCGAAATTCTTTGGCCGCATAGTCTAAGGCGTCTCTCTTGCAATAGATTGGACTGCCGAAGACGGGAAGATAGGAGTTCGATTGTGGTTTTCCTTAAATGGTTTTCCACTCTCACTCCACGTAAATGTGAGTACATTCCTTCTAAAACTCCACATTCCTCATCAACACATTAACGAATTAATGCGGGTAGTAAAACGTATTGCTTGAAAATAATGAGATATCTCCTGTTACGTTTTGGAGCTCTAGGGTTAAAACACGTCATTATACACACACAAATCAACAATTTAATCATAAGTTTTATTTATTAAGGCTATGTTCATTTGTTACTCTGCAGTGTTAGCTGCCTTTTAATTACGGTACTAACCAGTGTGTATGAATACGTAATATCTAGGCTATGTAAATGTAAGAGCAAATTAAATAAACATGTTCAACGTTACATGTAAATTTTCGTTGACAAAAGAAAAACTTTTTGCTAACCTAATGTGAATACAAATCAACCAAACTATAAAACACAGGTCACTGTATTATAATCTGAAATTTCTCTTAGGATTTGAAATTGGAGTTTATATTCTAGGTTCTCCTTGCATATGAAATGCAAATAACATGACTACGAATTAAAATGATTAGATTAATCTACGTTTTTAATTTTAATTTTTGATCAATTTTTAAGTTTGAAAAATTTGCGAACTTCTTGAGTGGTTCCTCTACAATTTTACCAAATTTCAGCTTTCTATCACATTGAAAGTACTGGAAATTACCTGGACAGAAATACATACATACATACATACATACATACATTACATACATACATACATACATACATACATACATACATACATACATATTATACAGACACTATTAGACATATATTAATATAGATTATTTACTTATGTGAGGTATTTAACGTGCACCTTCTGAACCGACTGATCATATCAGCACACAAGAATTTATATGAGCGAGCACGAAAGGGCTTACCAATTTTTCCAGGAAAGGTATTTACACATATACTACCTTCCATGGTTCTTTTACATGTCACAATCGACATGGGACCAACAGCTTTACTTCCCCTCCTAAGGAGATTGTGCTACGGATTTTTTATCGCTCAGGAAAAATCTGTCGTCCCCAGTTGGGTTTGAACCCACGAACATAGGGTCCTTAGGTGGGCACTTTACCCCACGACTTTAAACCCTTAATAAAGGGAGTAGGTATGGGTCCATCTATTTCTGTAGCGCATGTATTTAGAACGATCTTTAGGCCCTACCACTGGTGGGGCTAGACATGAAACTCGACTACGCTTATGATTGGAAGGGGTATAGGTGGTGCTGCTGTGTAAGTAGAGGGAAAAGAAGTTTAAGGATATATCTTTCTCTGTTTTGGGTATAAAGCATTCTTTGTTACTACCATAGACAAACATATTTATTACTAGCCAAAGACTAGGTATACACCAGACCCACAGCTTTCAGGTTAAAATGTCTGAGCCTCGTGGCAAAGCTTGAGTCCTTTTAAATGGCCATCGAAAAGTGCCATCAAGGCACATTAAAAAAAAGAGCTCATGTTAAACATGGTTTTACTGTAGATTGGACACAAATATCCATCTCGAATCAATCGGCCTGCTTCCACGAAGCTAGGTCCAGGACCCCCTCTTCACATAATCCTCCTACCTCCCAAAGAGCTTACTCAGACTGTACATTACGAGTATAGTGATCCCTTTATGACAAACATTTTAAAAGTGAGTCGTTTAACAATATGCACATTTTGGAAGTGCTTTTATAACTGAGCATTGACACTAGCGAACCCCAGTGTCGATGGACTCAACCTGGTTCAAAGAGTGTAGCGAAACATCCGTAAAAGGCTGAGGATCTGGTAAAACCTTGCCTGTGTACTATAGCCCTATACCGCTTTCTTAAGATGGGGTGCTAGTGAGCGCGAGCTTAGGGAAGTATTTTTGAAGTTTTTATAACATAAACATTTGTTGGCCAAAATAAATCAAATTTTTCTTCTATATAAACATAGAGTTTAGTTTTCTGCCCATGCTAATCTCAACAGTTCTTGAATATCTGCCAAGGGTGTTCTGAAATTTAATGACAACTTTTCCTCTTCATTTAAAAAGTTTGTCACCAAATGCCACTGTGCTCATGACAGATATTCAACAACTGTTGAGATTAGCATGTGCAGAAA
>CABFWB010000616.1:33798-51611 GCA_902151455.1 Timema bartmani | reverse complement strand
AGGGTGGTTTTAAAGAATCATAAGTATTCAACGAGGAAGGGTAGTGAACCAACATGGTTGTTCTTTCCATCCCTTATCTTTTTTGTGATTTTCTCTCTCTCTCTAACTTTTCTGAGAGGCCTGGGGAAGAATGTTGATGAAAAGTATAAGAAGATCACAAAGTTTCGTTTTGTTACCAATGAATGACTTGTTCGATGAGCGGTACAGGAAGATGGACAAAACGTTGATAGCTACAGGGTATTTACAAATATACCCCCTCAATTTTCTTACCATTATACATCTGCCGGCTAGAGTTTTTTTTAGCACCACGTCTTACTACCCGTTCGGGTTATACGCCTATGTACTAACTACGCTAATGGGTTAGGATATAGGAAGGTACCCGCCTCTGTTTATAGTGGTCAGAGTTCCTGGATACACATACAGAGGTCCCTGGTTCGAACCCTGGGACTTCCAAAACTTATCTGTGAAGCATTTGGTCTGGAAAGGGGTCAAATTCAGTCGTGTGAGGACAAATGAGGAGCTACTTGAATAAATAAGTAGCAGCTCTGGTTTAGAAAACTGAGATTAACGACTGGGAGATTGGTTGTGATGATCTCATCACACCCTCTATCAGCAAATGTTGGCATTATCATCGTTAACGGCGGTGGCCGCTTGGTCAATATAGCTCATTTGCGAGATCACACCATGGAGTTTTAGGCGTACCCACATTGGTGTGGAGGGAGAGTGGAAAACCATTTGGGGAAAAATAAATACACCCAACCAGGCTCAAACCCTAATATACTTGTCACTGGCAATCACATCTATTGCGATATTAGCGTCTTAGAACATGCAACCACCGAAACGGGTCTAAAAAATAGCTCAACAAACATCTCTTTCGTCAAATTTCCCATTACTATCTGTGCAGCATTATGTGTATGTGCGTTCATGCACAGTGTCTTACTACCCGTCCGGTTGATCCACGTATTTACCCTAATCCTTTAGGGACTTGGGAGACAAAACTTAGAGAAAATACACCCGCACTTGCGTAGAAAGAGGGGTTAAAATCATTACGAAAAAATCATCCTCATATAACTCCTCAAGGACTCAAATACCGACCTCATCACTGGCAAACCAGACTAAACGAGTTCGACACCTTAGACCACGTGCCCACAAATGAAGGTGTAGTAATTAAACTTTTTTATTGTTCCATGAGTAAACAAAATATTTCCATTTGTGCATTTTGTTTGTAAGTGTGTTCCGCTTGTTAACTTTTGAACCAATTGACGGATTCCGATCAAACTTGTATGTGTACATGTATTTGAATCTTTCTACAGGTCATCATTTCTGAGGTCGAATGGGACTAAAGCTTGTGAAATTTAATATGTTCAGACTTTTTTTGACATTTAAAGTGTAGTAAACCCTAAGCTACTTTAGTCAAAACGTTCTTGATTTAATTTTGGACGAAACACAACATTAAAAAAATAGGATAAAACCTTCTCTAACTATTGTATTATTTGATATGAAAGAAAAAACACTGTTGGGCACGTGGTTTCAATATCAAGTTCAGTTAGTTTCCTTTGCTGCTGATGGGGAAGTCTGGTCTGAAATCCCAGATGGGTTTTCATAGATATTTTCTGAATCCCCCTCCACGCGAATGAGGACACACTTCAAAAGAAATATATTTTGACTTCGATTCAAATTATTGGTATTTTTCCTCATACCTTAAACTCTTATATTTATAAGCCCATAAAATATATGAATTTTCCCAATATTTATATCAATCCATGCCTATTATTTGTAAATTGAAGTTTATAAAATGTGCTTAGAATATAAAATTGACAAAAGTTTATATATTGTTTACAATTATTCAAGCTTATCTCTTTTGTTTAAAAAAAATGCAGTTATTCTTTGTATTTTAATTATACTTGAATAAAAAATTATGAGAAAAAATAACACACAATACTGACTGGGGTGTCTAAATCCTTAGATCACTGGTTCGCAATCTCCGGTCCGCAAACCCCTGGTGGTCATACTTTCTTTCTCAAATAGTCCCTCATAACTTGAGACCGAATTTTCAAAAATATTGAATCAGTGATCCAACCTCAAATGATCTTTAATTTACCATCATGTAAAGATTTATCAGATATCTATTTTAAACAAAACCTTTATGTCGATTTTCTAAAATTATCCAACATTAAAACTATTATTTATTTGAGGGCTTCAATCGAAATCAAAACAACAACCTGAGGACAGATAGAATTGTATTTGGGTTATGGGGCACATAAAGCGTATAGATTCATCATAATCTTGGGGTAAATTTTTTTCACACTTACGGTATTTTGTTCTCTTTATTGGAAAGTAAAAATTGAAATAAATCAAAATAATACAATATTGATAGACTAACTGCGATAAGTAAACTCTACTTTGTGCCACAAGTACAGTACAATCTTCATAGGAAAAGCTGAAATTCATAAAAATCTTGCTACATTATTAATGTTATTTTATTAATAATAGGTAGCTATCAAAAGTGACGGATAATATTACTTGACTTGAAAGTAAATTTAGTATCGTATCTCTCAGATTATCTTACTATGAAAATTGAACAAAAAAAAAAGTGGTTATGAAACAAAGTCACTGTATAAAAATATGCCATCCACTGTTTGATAAACACTTTCATTAGAAAATTTCCTGTTTTGACAATTAGTGACAGGTAAGTAGTATATTAAGGTGGGTGGTCTACGTGAGCATCGAACTCTTATCAAGTTGTTCTTACTTACTCTATGGCAATAGGAACTTGAAGAAAGTTCATTGTCGCACTTTAAAAGTACGTCACCTATACTTACCTTAAGCTAGTTCTATCCAGTCCATCTCATTACAGCCTATCCCTATCTTGAACTAGTTCTATCCAGTCCACCTCATTACACCCTATCCCTATCTTGAGCTAGCTCTATCCAGTTCACCTCATTACAGGTATATTCTAATGCTATCCTCTCATCTGTGTCCAGGTCTTTCTAATGGTCTCTTCCCATTGGGTTTGCCAGTCAATACGCTGAACAAGGTTCTAGATTCTTCCATTCGTTCTGCATGTCCTGCCCATCGTAGTCTACGAGACTTGATTATACTAACAATGTCTTGTGATGAGTAGGCCTACAGTATGTGTAGCTCATCATTATGTAACTTCCTCCATTCCCCGGTATCCTCGTCCCTTTTTGGACCAAATATCTTCCTAAGCACCTTGTTTTCGAATACACTAAATTTGTTTTCGCCATGTAAGTTAGACCACGTTTCACATCCATAGAGAACAACCGGTAAAACTATTGTTTTGTATATTCTGAGTTTTACATTCCTTGACAGCAGGTAAGATGTCAACAACTTACTGACAGAGTAAAAGCATGCATTTACCTGCTGTATTCTTTTCCTAATTTCCGATCTAATATTGTTATTGCTAGGTAATATTGTACCTAAATATTTAAACTCATCAACCTTGTCAAACAATATGATGTTCACTATTGGGAAAAGTTAGAAGACACACTGCCATAAATTATAATTATATTTAAACAATTATTTAATGGTTCATATCTCAGATGGATGTACTTGGGTGGTTTTCTGCTAGTGTTCTTTCTATAAATGCATCTCTCCTCCATAAAGCAAGCGCATATCCTCATTCTACCTTCTTCATCCTTAACTCATAGATGAAGCCATTACCTGTATTTGAGGAAACGTGGGCTAAGGTATCAAACTCGTATGGTCTGATTTTTTGACGAGGTCGGGTTTTTAACTCCAAGTTTTGTTTTTCTCATCTGGTCTTCCATTCTCCTTCCACAAAAATGTGGATTTTACCTTGCTTAGTAGTAGATTATAAATATCCAGATATATCAGATGGTTATTAGCACCGTATCTTACTACCCGTTCGCTTATATACTTATCTTAATGCTTTTAGGGATGAGGAAGGTTATATTTATAATAAGCGTACCCATAATTGCTTGGAAGGAGAGTGTAAAAACATTTTGGAAAAACCACCCACAGTACACCAGACCGAGAGTCAAACCTTGATCTCCCCATCATCGGCAGTATATTCGAAAGTGAGAGTAGCACCTTAGACCATGCGGCCACCGAAGCAGCTAAGACGTTAAATAACCCTTGTAAAAACGTATAGACATTTTTGTTTTATTTTAGCAAATTCTTTTATTAATTTTGATCGTCTTTTTTCTCTTTATTTTTTCCTATTCAAATTCCGAATAGTTTTTGTGTTACGTTTACGTCCGCTCTCCACTGAAAACCATTGATAATTCATACGAGGTATTTTTATAGGCGCGTGAGTCTTATAAAATGCACTCCACTAAAAAAAATTGGTATAATTAATAAAGCAGAGTCACTGGCGTGAGACAATGGTGTTGTTAAGAGTCTTCCTTACCTTTAGGGGACAGACATAAAAACAATTCCATTGCAACCCTTCACCATGAATATGATCGTTGGGCTTCATTTTTTTACAACATTGATGAACATTGAATGCTGGTGACTTTTAAGAGCCCATCTCATATCCGATTAACCGGTAAATTATATAAAAACATAACGCTAGAACATTCTGCAGTTTTCATTTGTCTACATTGGTGTTGATTCTAGGTTTTGTTAGCGCCAAACATTGAGGGGGAAGGGGACCTAGGTAATGTTAGCGCCAAACATTGAGGGGGAAGGGGACCTAGGAATGTTAGCGCCAAACATTGAGGGGGAAGGGGACCTAGGAAAGCCAGTGGCAGATTTAAAATGTTTGCGCCCCTAGGCACAATTATAGTACCATCCTTTTTTTTTGTCATTGGCTTTAGTAAGTTTTGGAGGAAATATGTGTTTTGGGGAGAGGAGGGGCGGAAGTTAGTATTCGAGAAAAGATTTCTACAAAAGATAGTCAGGTATATATATATACATTCCCTACAGTAACTTGAGTTAAAGTTTGTTCAGCGTATTAATTGTTTTCTGAAAGGCCTTTTTCCCTACCAGAAATCTATTATATAGTAGGATATTGGTAGGAAAAAATACCTTTCAGAGAGTAATTCCTACCGTGAATGGAGTATAGCTTTATGAAGAAGGAGAGATTGACGTCAGTTTACAAAGCGATTGCAAAGTACAGTTATTTAAAAATAAATATTGTCGCTCTGACTTTAACTTTAACTTTTTCGATAATGTTAGTCCATAATTTATAAACCTAATTATTTAAAAGGTCATCCAAAATGTGTCGCCCCCTAAATCCGCCGCCCCTAGGCCCGTGCCTAGTGGGCCTACAGTGTAAATCCGCTTCTGAGGAATGCTAGCACCAAGCATTGAGGGAGAAGAGGAACTTGGGAATGTTAGCGTGTTAGCTGTCACGAGGAGAACCAGGGTAAGGAATGAAGTTATCCTGGAAAGATTGGGAGCAAAGGGAATACATGAGATAGTAGAGCAATCAAGACTGAGATAGTATGTTCATATTATTAGGATGGAAAAAGGAGAGGATGACAAAGAAAATGATAGAAATTAAGTGTGTAGGAAAAAGACCACAATGGAGGCCAAGAAAGATATGGGAGGAGCAGATAACCGATAGTGTGCAAGTTAAAGGATAGTAATGGGAGCAATTAAAGGAGGAAGAACTATGGTAGGATGGAGGAAGATGGAGGCATCTTATTAAACTGATTTGGCCACAGGTTGTAAATAGTTAATGATGATGATAATGGGATATTTTTTTAGGAATTTTAGCGCTAAATATTGAGGTTAGAAGGGTGATTGAGGGAAATTCGCGCTCAAATTTCAAAGGGTGAAAAGAAGAAGGAGGTGGTTGAGGAATGTTAGTGCCGGTCATTGAGAGGATAAAGGGGGGGCTAAGGAACTGTATGGCCAAGCATTAAGGATAAAAGAGGATACTACTTTTTTTTACATCCATTACTGTTTCCAGCCTAAGATCTGAGTCATTGTTTTATTCGAGTAATATATTTTTCACTGCCAGCTGGCTATACCTCTTGTAGTTTCAAATGCCTTACAATCTAAATCCAGTCCCAGGCCATTAATTCATCACTGGGAAAGGGTAAACTCATATTTCATCAATAATAAATCTGTCAGCCATGCCAGGAACCGAACCCGGGATCCTCAGCTCAGTAGACTGAGCTAAGGTGCCGGACTAAGATGTAAATACTGACCCAAACAATATAATGATTAGATATTTTGTTTTCCACGTGCTTACTTCCCATCCTGACTATCCTCATGAAACCAATATGGTAGAGATGAGGAAGGTAGAAACTAAGGAAATGTACTCAAATTTACGGGGAGGGAGTGAGGTAAATCACTATGGGAAAACTCATCCTAGGAACACCAGACCAGGATTCCAACCCCAACCTTCCCATCTTGACAAACCAGAATATAAGAGCTTGACGTTTATTTTATGTAGCTACAGGTGTGGTTAGAAAAACATTCATCAAATACGTTTCCAAGAAGAAGCCAAGCCTGTCAAATCAACTCACTGCGTTCTATAACGCAAAATGAAATCTTGCATATTAAAAATTTCGCAATCTGTTTTTGACCAGTTAACTTTGTACAGGAATTAATAATTCTCTCGTGACTATAAAGCCTAGTTCACAAAACTTCGCGCACAAAAAGGTGGGCAAATGTATAAAAACTGTTTGTGGGCATCTTCCTGAAATTTGTGGGCAGATGACAGCGTACATTTGTATTCAATTGAGGATAGAAAATCAACATTTACCCCCAATCACGCTAGTGTGTATACGGCCGTGCTGAACATAGCTCTGGAACTGTTGTTTTTTTATGTGTGTGTTTTTAGATTCCTTTGTGTCTCTATAGAGCTATGGCATGATGGAAATTCAAAAAACCTTGACCTTGATCGAAGATTTGCCACGGCACGCCATGCTTGTGGGATGTACAGTGCGTCGATTGCAAAAGCAGAACGAAGAAAGACGTATTTCGAAAGTTGTTTACTGTGTTAGTCCAGCGGGAGACGAGAAAAATGATTCAGAGATAAGAATAGTCGGGAAAAAAAGAAAATCAGTTCGACTTTGAGAACAGGAAACTAGGAGGATGTAAGAAGTTGCAGTGGATAATCAGGTAACAAAGTGCATTCTTCCTGCTGCTGCAAAAACGAATTTAGGGGAGGCTGGAGGACCAATGACGGAGGTGGTGAAGCACTATGTTTTTTAAAAGTGTGGACACCATGCAGCCCCACATAAGATTGGCCAGGAAATCTGTTCGCGGTACTAGTACACACAAGTGCAATTGCCCAGTGCTTACATTTGCGAGCGTGTGTTTAGGGGGAATAGCTAGAAACATTGTTTGCTGACAGTGTTTTTCAGTGTGGACTAGGCTTAAGAAACACGGACTTTTAAGGTGGGAATGTAGGGGCCGTGAGAAAAGATCAGTATTCTTGCAGTTTTTTCTAGCAAAACATTTTGTTGTTGTAAGGAAATCATCCATCAGTACAAACCTATAGCTTAACTTTCTTCACATGGTGATACCAACAGTTCTTGAATATCTCTCAAGAGTGTCCTGGAATTTAATGACAACTTTTCCTCTTCATTTATGACAGATATTTAACAACTGTTGATATCATCATGTAAAGAAAATTATATTCTATGTTTCTACTGGAGCAACTTTTTTTTTTTTTGGCTATAAGAATTGCAAAAACACTGGCCTTTTCTCGCATTCTCTACATCCCTGCCTTAAAGCGATATCATTTTCATTGGTTATTTTACTGTTCTTTCTCCGCCTTACCTCCCCCATTCCCGTCAACCTTCCCTCTTTTCTCCTACCTTCTTCTTGAAATTCTCCACACCAATAAATTAACTCCTTATAATGACTAGAAATACCAAAGCAACCCATTTACTATTATAAAAGGTTGCAATGCTGTCAGTTTGTGAACAGGTATCCTGCCTGCTCTCTAATATTAAAAGCCGTGGATTGAAAAAGAGTTTGGACGAACAAGGTAGAAAACACGAAAGCAGTAGTAAAGCTGCCAAGTTAACAAGAGAAGACACAGAACAAAAACAACTAATTGCCCTGAAGATGTTCATGAAACTCCACTCTCTAATTATATAACTATATAGGTATTAAGTAAAATCAAGGCAATGCTCGTATGTGTTGATGTAATAATATTAAAACAAAACGAAAAAAAAAAGAGAGCAAGTTTCTATCAGTGCATCAACACTAATAATGTTAACACAGATACAATTGTTTTACGATAAACTACTTAAACTATATTCCAATACATATTAAGTATACGTTTATTAAAACGGTAAAATGTTCGAGAAGGTTAAAATATGTTTTAATGCGCTGTAAAATATTTCAAGAACAGCTAGATATATTTTATAGCGCCAAAAGAGGTTTGGAAAATGCTGTAATTCGGTGTTTGAGATTCTCACAAGAGGTTTTAGAATGCTACATTATGCCAGAAAACGTTTCAAGGTAGTTTGATAACACTGAAACATGTTTTAGAACATTGTCAAATGTTTGAAAACGCCGTAAGATATATGAGAATGTCGCAAGATTTTCGAGAACATCGCAAGTGTTTGAGAACATTCTAAGATGCTTGTGAACGCTTCAAAATGTTTGAAAATACTAGCAGAGGACACCACAATATTTGAGAAAGTTGTAAAATAATTTAGAAAACTGCAAGATTGTTAAAAAACCCTGCAGTATATTTGAGAACGCTGCAAGATATGTGAAAACACTCAAACATACAAGGTGTTTTCAGAATGCCGTGAGATGTTTGATGATTATTTGAGATGTTTGAGAACACTGAAAAATGTTTGAGAAACTCCAAAAAATTTGATAATACTGAAAGCTGTTTGAGAACGATTCAAGATATTAGAAAACGCTCCCAGGTGTTTGAGAACTTTTGAAATAATATTTTGAGAACGCTCAGAATTATTTGAGAACGCTGAAAGGTGTTTGATAACCATTCTAGTTGTTATGAGAGCGTTGTAAACAAAAAGTGGAATTGAGAGGTTTGATAGGGTTCAAAAAAGCAGAACGCTGAAAGATGTTTGAGGGTACTGTAAATGTAAATCATGTGATAGATGATAATGTTCCAAGGTGTTAGAAAACGATTTAAGATTTTTGATAACGCTGTATGATATTTAGAAAATTACAATAAATTCTATACATCAGAATATTTTTTTAAAAAATAGGTAACTAGAAGTACCTTCCCAGATAGCCAATCAACATCTGAACTTATGGGATTCCAAATCCCAGTGCCTTAGACCACTTCACCACCAGTGCGAGTGCCTACAAAACCAAGGAACCTAAAAAATCTGAAACATTGTATAGGCTACTTATCCATGGAAGTCTAAGTTGTGCACCTCCAAATTTCTATATTTACTAATATTTATAAATACTGTAAGTATCACGCTCTAGAACACTTGCACAAAAACTAAGAACAGGAAGACGAAATTTGGCGTAGGGTTATTAAGGAATATATATATATATATATATACATTTAAACCCTTAGCATCCTTTTTAATTTAACGTATAAGGCCTATATTGCAATAAATTGACAACTTAAATTATGAAACCACGGTATAAGTAACTCCAAAACTAAGAAATATAGATAATGAAAATTTGGCATATTTACTTTGTCAAACCTCAAGTTTTTTTTTGTTAATCATATTTTTCAAGCCTGATAACTTAGATTGATTTAACTTTCACTCAGATAGTTATAAAACTAATACCCATATAAAACTGAAACTTGGTAGGGCCTATACGTAGTTAAGAGAAAACAGAAGTGGCATATCACCAACAAATTCACGATTTCAACTAGCTCTATTTAAAAATAAATTGTTTGAAGATCACGTTCCAAAATAATAATTTACATACACTTTGATAAAGGTTTTATTCTCGTTCTTTCTCTGTCTTTTTCTTTCTTTATTTTTTAGGGGTCGGGCAGACTTGAACCCCCTTAGCCCCCCTCCCTGTGGGTGCGCCACTGAACCAGGGTACTGCTATTTATGTATATTTTTGTGTTATTAGAGCCACAAGCCCGTAAGTTACACATATCTGCTTTTAGGGTCAGGTTCAGAGTAAATTGTCGTCTATGAAACAATAATTCTGTAGATAGTTTTAGAAATTGAGCCTTCTTTTTTTTTATTTTTGCTAACAAAGACGTGCTTGGAGACATAAAACCTAAAATTAACAAGATAAAATTGTCGCATGCTAGATTTCATTACTTTCTACCAAGATCTAATTTCTCATCAGATTATTAATAGCTTTATTTTAGTGCTTTATTTGAGATTTAAAAAGGATTTTACAGGCTCATTAGCATCTGTATAAATACTTTCTTTGTGTGGCTACATACTTGAGGTTTTTTTTAAAATATTTAAATGTACAAATACCCACCTTAGTGGCAGAACGGTCCAATGCTTCACTCTCATGTTAAGACTGAGCTGCTGATGACAGGGAGATCGGGATTATAATCTCGGCTGGGTCTAATGAGGGGGTTTTTTCCTAGATAAATTTCCACTATCCTTCCACGCAAATGCTTACTTCCTCTTCCATGCACCGTTAGAGTAATTATCATGCTTATAGCCTGAACAGGTAGATAGATGCGGTCATAACAAATCTAACAATATTTTATGGCATTTCTGTACCTCTAAACGAGGTACTAGGAAAGCTAAAGAGAGATATAAAAAGCCCAGGTATCTAATTAAAAGAATTTAGATTAATTGTATAGGTTTCTATTATTATTTTTTGCATCAAGTCTTACTACCCGTTCGGGTTATACGCTACATGTATTTATTGCAAGCCCGATTCTCAATTTCATATCCTTAGCTTTGAGTGAGAGGTATCAGGTTAGATGAGATGCCTATGATTAATACATATTGAAATACTTGGTCTTCAAAAGAGAAAATAAAAAGCCTGAATATTAAATACTTAAAAAAAAAAGTTTACAGTTTAACTACAATCCAATTTTAATTATAAAAGCCTTTTATAAAATACATTTTTTTTTCAGACAACAATGATTACATTTTAATATTTTATAGGTATTGATAATATATATTAAGGTTGGAGGCACGCGAGAAAAGGTGTTTTTGTAGTTTTTTATATCGAAAATTTTTTAGCCAATATACATAAAATATTGTTTCGGTACAAATATAGTTTTTTTTTCTTCAAATGGTGATATCAACATTTCTTGAATATCTCTCAAAGCTGTCCTGGAATTTAATGACAACTTTTCTCTTCATTTAAAAAGTTTGTCATCTAATAATGCCGTTATGCTCATGACAGATATTCAACAAATATTTATCACAATGTGAAGAAAATTAAACTCTTTGTTTTTACTGGAGCAATATTTTATTTATTTTTGCTAAAAAGAAATTTTCATATAAAAACTGCGAAAAACTGGCCTTAGCTCGCGTTCCCTACATCCCTACCTTAAGTTCTTCGAATAAGGAAGGTGAATTTAAACAACTTTAACTCGGTGGCCGCATGGTCTAAGGCTCTACTCTCATATTAGACTAGTCAGAATTTCAGTCGGGTGTACTGAGCTTTTTCTAAAATGGTTTTCCACCCATCCTCCACGCAAATGCGGGTACACTTCTAAATATAACCTTTCTTATCCCTAAAACCCTTAGCGTAATTAGTACAAAAGCGTATAACCTTAACGGGTATAGTAAACTTGCAACAATTTAAGTTTACCGAATGAGGAATGAGAAACTAATAATCCTTAATTTTTTAAAGCAACTCCCATAAAAGAATGACAGTGTGGAAATCACATACGAAGGAACGACACTCCACACATGGTAAATATATGGCTTGGGGAAAAAAAGATAGGAAAGCTCAAGATGAGGATGGGGACATTTTCAGTGTCACACACAAAAAAATCTAATCCCCACTAAGAAATGCATTAAAGAAAGTTTTGTCGAAAAATATATGTTCCAAAAGGACTTTTTTTAAAGACAGTTTGATCCAAAAATATACAAAGAAATTTCTGAATTTGAAGCAAATGATTTTCCTAGCGATGCTTTATTTAAAATTTCTAAACTGGCCAATATTAATAAAAGTAATAATGAAATGTGTATCCTCTTTGCTTTGATTTTTTATGGTTAAAAAAATACACATTTCTGATGAAATACTACGTACGACTAACCTGGAGAGGGCTGCGTTGGGAGGTTGAAGCAAATATTTGTAAATCAATATATTCAGTTGTTAAGGGCTTTTCATTGCTTACAAATTATGTATTAATTTCATTTGTAAAGTGCGTGTTATATTTAGTCATGTGTACTCATGACTGATTTGTGCTTTTTAAAAAATTCAAAGTCATATTTGATCATTTTTAGGTCATTTAATTGGTAGTTATTTATCATTTTTAGGTCATCAAATTCTAGGACCTGAATATATACAATATTAAAATAATTGATTTGCTTCGGAATACTATCAGAAGCATTTATTTGATTCATTTTTAAAGGTATTTATTTTCTTCACAATACAATTAAAATCCTCGATTTGTTTCTCAATACTATTAAAAGTAGTATATTTATTTGCTTTGTAATAGTATTAAAACATTTATTTGCTTTGTAATAGTATTAAAAACCTTTATTTGCTTCGCAATACTATTAAAATCATTGATTTACTTCGGAATACTATCAAAAGCATATTTTGTTTGCTTTGCTGTTAAAATAATGTATTTGCTTCGCAATAGTCCCACTATTAAAATCATTTATTTGCTTCGTAATACAACTAACAGCATTTATTTCATTTGCAATACAATTAAGGCATATTTTCTCTTCCAAATACTATTCAAACCATCGATTTGTTGTTCAATTTTAATAAAATAGTATATTTATTTGCTTCGTAATAGTTTTAAAAACGTTTATTTACTTCGCAATACTATTAGAATTTATTTTGCTTTGGAATACTATACAAAGCGTTTATTTGCTTCGTAATAATATTAAAATAACGAATTTATCTGCTTAGCCTAGTAACTTTTTTTTCTTCTAATTTTGAAAAACAAATCATATAAATACATTTCTGAAACTTTAGCGCACTTACTAGAGTTTAGAGAATTAAAAAAAAAATTGGAGAGTCTTCGCCTTAGGTGTTATAATTACAAGTTGTTGTTTTTTACAGTTTTTATTCAAGCCTACCGTGTTCTAATTGTTCGTAATCGTCGACCCTTCAACTGTCCTCCCGCCTTTTCTCATCAATTTGCAATAATCAGCTCACCAGCGCTAACCTACCAACTTCCCATCATTCCTAAAAAATCCCAATATGTCTCGAGGCAAGAAGAGAGAACGTAATTGGAATGGAAATCACGTGACTAATGTGCGAGCATCCCCGACTATAAGATAACATCATTTCTGCTTAAACCACACGGTTAAGCGAATGGTCTAAGGCTGCCCTTGGTAAATTACTGCCCGTTACTTATTTTTATGTAGCCCTCAAGCTATCTAAGAAAAAAAGGGAAAAAACTGCTAAAAATACCACATTAAAAATATAATTTTATTATTAGTAAATACAATAATTTATATTCAACACTAATTAACGAGATAACTTCAATTATTATTTAAGATGATAAACCTGGCAGGGGTGGATCCAGGATTTTTGTGAGGGGGTGCGGTCTCAAGGGACCAGGCCTCAGAAAATTCTGACGAAAAAATTCTTCAAAATTTTAGAGTAAATTTGGGAGTGGAAGTAATTTAGAAATTAATTAGAAAATTTGAGGGGAAAACCTGCAAAAACGCATATAAGTTCATCGTTTATTAATATTTGTTATTTAAATTATGTGTTAAAAATGTAAATCATTTATTGACAGTAATTGACAACTCAAGCAACTAGTTATTGGGATATTACGTGACAGTACAACTAACAGTGACTATAACATAGATTTAATTGGTTTAATTTATTAATTATTATGTTTAATACTAACTTAAAGAAATTCTTGATAGGGGGAGGGGTGTACGCGCTCCCCCTCCCGCCCTCACTTTGGATCCGCCCCTGAGACCTGCAATGTAATCCAAATCTAAGCGAATTACAGCTTCGTGAAGAAAACTATCTATAGGAACTAAAGTTTCGTGTTTTCTTAGCTATACAAGTTTATAGATAATTGATTTTATAGATCCCATGAAATTGTTATTTCAAATCAAGAATTTTAGATTAAGATTTTAGATGTATTTTTTGCGAGATTTTTGAATCTGTAATTTCTACAATGCAATAGGGTAGGGTAAGAGGAATTCAAAGAGTCTAGAATTCGGATACCCCAAATTAAGTTTAAACTTATCTCTCTTTTATTTGAAGTAAAAAAAATCCCACCATTATATTGAGATATTGTGTTTTTGTGTGCTTCTTTAAACTATCAAACTAATTTGAAACAATAAACAGATTTAAACCAAACTTTATAAAGATGTCCCTTATCCGAGGATACCTTATAGGTAATGTTTATAGAGGAAATAATTTCAAATTCATTGCAAATTCCTCCCAAAATAAGTTGTAACTTTTATATTTGTGTTTGTTTGTGTGTGTGTGTGTGTGTGTGTGTGTGTGTGAGAGAGAGAGAGAGAGAGAGATAGAGAGCGATAGAGAGAGAGAGGAAAAGTTAGCTATAATCTGAAATGTTTTATTATGTGAAGAGTATTGTTTTTACTCATTGTTTATGTAAGTGTAATAATAAAACTACTTTCATTTTATTTAAACTAGATTTGTAATTTTTTTTTAACTAATGAAAGTAAAATATTGACCAAAATGCGCGTTTATTTTTTATTGCTTGGTTCTATAATGCATTGGTTGTAAGTTATTTAGCGTGGGTGACAAGAGAACCATTTAGGATGTGACTCTTTGGTACAAAGCAAACTGGAGGAACTGTCTTCCGCACCTCATAGAAGGAGAGGATGAGGGAAAGAGAAGTTAATGAAGAAGAAGGATTCAAATATTGGATGATTTGAAGGAAATATAAAAATTCTGGGAGCTGAAAGAGGTGGCAGAGGACAGAGCGCATTTGTGGTCTAAGTTTAATATGAAAAGAAATGAGACATGTCGTAAGACAGAACACCTAATAATATAATAAGATATTTAACATTAATTAAAAGACTAAATAAGATGAATGTTAATTTATATACTACACGAGCAGAAGAAAATATGAAAAACCCCATTGAAAAAAAAAATTAACTCAACCCATCAAGGTGAAGCTTCAGTCTTTTAGTTCCACAGTCAGGCCTAGTACTGCAATTACATTAAATACATTAAGGTATGATTAGGTGACACCAAAAATTAGTTAAATTTTTGGTCACGTGTTTGTCCTATTGCTATTACTATAATGAAGTGTTTTTCAGCCGGTGTGCCGCAAGAGTTTGAGGAAAGATAAAAAAAGAAGCAAGAAAAATAAATTGAGGAGTATGAATAAATCTTTTTTTATATCCATGATTAATATTATTTTAAAAATAGCATAATTATTGGAATTCTAGCTATTGAACTTTTAAACACAATCTTAGGACTTGTTGTTTCAAAGATAAATTATTTCCTTAAAAAACGAATGGTGTGCCTTAACAATTTTAGTGCTATATTCAGTGAGTTGAAAAAAGGCTGAAAATTGCTGTTATAATTAATGAACAGTAGAACCTCATTATAACGGACCCTATTATAACGTACGCCGCTTATAACGGACAGTTAAAAAAATTATAATAATAATAATAAAGGATGCTTATTTTTATCTGACGAGTTTTACATTTCCAAGCAAGCGATTAAATATCGATCGTTGTGTGACTGAAGAAAAAATTGTCGCCAGTGTAATTGAAGAAGCAGAACCTTTGGAGGAGGAGGAGGAGGAGGAGGAAGAAGAGGAAGAGGAGGAGGAGGAAGAAGAGGTAGGAGACACTACTCAGCCTACAATTAAGGTGAGCGAAGTGAAAGACCATTTAAATTTTGCTATTCAATATGTTGAACAATCGGCCAATGAAAATGTGTTTGTATATTACGAATACTTACGGCACCTCTGTCAATTATTAACTGACTGACCAACATTGCACCTATCAATGACAGAACGAGCGGCTGACCGACATTGCAGCTATCAATGACAGAACGAGTGGCTGACCGATATTGCATCTATCAATGACAGAATGAGTGGCTGACCGACATTGCAGCTATCAATGACAGAACGAGCGGCTGACCGACTATTGAACCTATCAATGACAGAACGAGTGGCTGACCGACATTGAACCTATCAATGACAGAACGAGTGGCTGACCGACATTGCACCTATCAATCCTTGACAGATTCAACAACTCTTGAGGTCACCATGTGAAGAAAATTAAACTTTTATATTTCTTTTGGAGAGATATGACTGGCCTTTTCTCGCGGACCCTACATACCCACCTTAAAGATGCCGGAAAACGTTAATCACATTTATTATGACATCATGTTCTCCAAAATGTAAAGAAGATTCTTAAAAGTAGGTGGCAGCGTTGACTTTGAGAGTTTCAAGGTCACGTCCCAAGAAGAAAAAAGTCCATTCAGGAAACTTGCTCACTTTGTTATGCTCGCTTAGGGAACCACTATCCCCCTTCCTCTTTCATGTAACCCCCCCTTCTTCTCATACCCCCCTCTTCACCTGCTGCTTACAAGCTACTACGACAGGTTCTTCAGCGTATTCTTGGATAAACAACTTATTCATCTTTAGGTATCTTCGCACCTAGAACACCGCCTACTTGAGATTAATTAAATAGTACACAGCACCGCACAGACTTTCTAAACTCACCTCCCCATCTCACAGACCTCTATTTTGAAATATATATTTGCAGACAACTCAGAAAATATTGATTTTACAAGAAATATTTTAGTTAAAAGTAGTTAGTTTTTTTAGAACCTCAAAGAGTTGCGGGAATATGCCAAAAATATATCAACATTGGAGATATCTGCTGATGTAAAGTAGGGCTACCCTTTTTAAGTTATTTTCCTGGAAAAATGAGATCGCTATTTTGTTAAAAAAAATATAAGTACCTAGATACTAATTTTAATCAAAATCTTTGTATGATATTTAGAGAAAATCGATTTTTTACTCCTTTGACACTTAAATAAATTGCATTTAATTTTAGGGATGAATATATAATCCCCAAAATTCCCTTGGGGAACCTTAAGAATACCTTATTGGTCATTTCACTCTTAAATTGCTATTGACACTTGTTCGCACTTATCTCTTTCTAACTCAAGCTCTCCCACGGACCACAGCCATTAAAACCCGGTGACTGAGGGTTTGGTTCATACCTTGTCTGTGGCTGGCTATGATGTACTTTTTGAATACCAAATCCTAAACCTGGTCAATAGATCTTTAGTGGGGGCAAATGTACCGATAAGTCCACAGCTCTCTCTCTATCCAACCAAATAGTTTACTATTTGTTTGTGCTTGGCTTGACAAAAATGAAATATCTTATACCGCTGCGTAGTCAGGGGCGGATCCAGATCATTTTCATAGGAGGGTCATAATTATAAATAACATAGTCACTTACAATGTTAGATTTATCTTTAAAGCCATTTAATAGTTTCTCATTCATATTTGATCTTATGTATGTTTTAAACCGTAGTCATCGTCTCCAATTTTTTTTTAATCAGATAGTTTTTATAAACTATTTGGAGCGGCCCTCCTTCAACAAATTTTTGAAAAATGGTTCACTCTAGAAGCTATAGGTAGTCTTTGCCTTGATTTTTTTTTAAATTAGATTATTTTATAAATTATAAACCACTATTTAAAGTGTTCCTCACCTCGTCATTTTTTTTCTAGATTTGGATGCCTCAAAGCTATTTAGAGTGATCCTTGCCTTAATTTTTTATGAATACTAGATACCTCTAGAAGATAATCTTTGAAGTTGTCTTCCACTGAC
>CABFWB010000616.1:16237-32859 GCA_902151455.1 Timema bartmani | reverse complement strand
TATCAAGTATCATCTTTTGTAAATAATGGTATATTTTATATTCCATGTTATTAAACCAGTTAGTTATAGATTAGAAACACATCTCTCGTATTATTTAAATGTGTGTGTGTTTCCATCCTCTATGAACTGGCGACCAGTCATAACAGTTCTATTCGAGATTTTCCCGCCAAAAATGTCGACTGAACGGATCTCCTGGCGAGATTGCGCGCGCAACCTTGTTACGACAGAGAGCTGGAGTGAAGCGTAGTGAAGTAGATATCGTACGAATGGGGGAAAACGTTTTTCCTCAAGCTTTCTTTATTTTTATTTTTTTTGGTTGGTAGTAATTCTAGCTAGTCCAGGAGGGTATGGAATGTAGGGTTGGGTTTTGGCGGGGTTGGGGGTATAGTATTTCTAAGCGAAGAGGGGGGGATTGTGGAAAGGTTGGCAGGGTATAGTAGGTAAAGAGTAGGAAGGAATAAGAGGATAAAAGTGGAGACAAATCGGGAGAAGACTCTGCTTGCTTGAAACATAAAAGACTATTTACACTTTGTTCAAATAAAATATTTTTTTATGGAGGCATGGGAAGGAAAGTACCGCTAGTTAAGGCAGTATTTGTAACAAAAAAAATTAGACAAAATAAATAAAATATTGCTTCAAAACAGTCCACTTTTCATAGGAAGAGCCTAATCTGACCACTAGATTAGATTTATTTTCACGTTTATACACGTCAGGGCTTAGTATCCGCAGCTATCACTTTTGATATAAGTGTATATTATAAATATCTATAAAATGACATTAATAAATAGTAAAA
The DNA here is from genome assembly GCA_902151455.1 of Timema bartmani. Lineage (NCBI taxonomy): Eukaryota > Metazoa > Arthropoda > Insecta > Phasmatodea > Timematidae > Timema > Timema bartmani. The sequence continues at coordinate 32,066 of CABFWB010000616.1, read as the reverse complement.
TAATATACCTAGTTTTATGCGTAAAAATATATGCCTGTATTTTCTAAAAGATCCTTACAATGAAAATTGAACTGTAGTAACATTTATTTAATTTTTTTACATATGGTAGTCTTAACAGTTCTAATGAACAAGCCCCGTGGTTTAGTGATGAGTGCACCTGGCTTCGAACCCGGCTGGCACCTTGAGTATTTTTCCCGAAAGGATAATTACCCCAACGGTCACCAGGGTTTGGTTAGTTAGACTTAAAGTCTGTTCACCGTAGGAATTGTTTTCTGAAAGGCCTTTTTCCTTACCAGAAATCTATTATATAGTAGGATATTGGTAGGAAAAAAGACCTTTCAGAGAGTAATTCCTACCGTGAATGGAGTATAAGTTAGATTTTAAGTGTTTCCACTGATTCCATACATTCATACTCATTATCACCATCATCTCATATCGTCTCATCGGGACATGGAAAGAGCCTCCACGTAATTAAGTATGTTCGATTAGTACATTCGGGCGTGTCCTGTACAACGGTACATTAGTACTGGATTATCTTTCCACAAACTGAGCTACAATTGAATGAAACCCTGATTTGTGTTTGATTGTATTATTATTATTATTATTATTACTATCACCGCGTCTTACTACCGTTCGGGTCATACGCACTTACGCTAATGTGTAATGGAAGGAAGTAACTAACTATACGTTTTGGTTTCAAATTAAACACCGAAAGCTAAATCTCTGTAAAGTTGATAACCTTTGACAAGTAAGCTTTTAAACTAAATAGTCTAGTGAAGCATCATTATATAGAACCTTTCCCAGTAAAAAATTGTTTTGGAAACATTTTTGTGCGAGAATCTGTAGCCATCGGTGCAACAATTCACTGGTCTTATTAAGAAGCCTATTGCAAAAAATTAGTGTAAAATTAGTGCTTTCGATCCCTCATGTCTCATAAAAAATAGTATTTAATTTGCACTTTGATTTTAAATATATATATTACGAATTGGGCTACAATTTATTTAGAAAAGTATTTTTTCTATAAAAAAAAGTGCCATTGTTATTGCTTGATTAGTCTAGTTCTTCTATAGATCCTATCCACCTACTGAATTTGTGCTTCAATTAGTAACCAAGAATCTCATTTAATTTTGTGAAAATGAGGAAACTAGCATCGATCACACGTTGCCGACGCCCAGAAATTCGGCGTTATTTAAGAAGTGGCCTGTTATTTTAAAATAATGGTTCATGCTGAAATGTAGTTGGAAAGTCCCTAAAGGATCCAAAACCTTATATAGTTTTAATTATTTTTTTAGTTTAAAAAAAATTGTATTACGAAAATGTGAATTTAGATCATTTTCGACGACGTTAAGCGCAAAATGTCACAGTTTTAACGAACAAAGAAACTGATCTATCCTTCCTCGAACATATCAAGTACCTAATTTTTAATAGGGTCGCAAAAGAAAATTCTGAAATAATCTAGGATTTCCATGTGTAAAAAGAATTAATCCACACCGTATCTACTGAAGCTGTATTTATTTTGGCTAAGACAAGTTTTTTTTGTCATTAAAACTGCTAGCATGCTGACGCGGTAAGAGAGAAATAGCCGCACAGACGTTCAGCTCTAACGAAATATTTAATTCTACGATGCGTTATTTCAAAATATGGTTATTGCAACAACAAAAAAAGTCGACTAAGTCCAATGGCTTTTTTTCTTACCACCCCTATATTTTGAGTTTTATTAATAGAAAAAAAAATGTAGGAATGTAACATTAGCTCATTAATAGTATGTTTAAATAGTAGTTTTTAAGTATATTTTCGGAGATATGGGACTGGGCTTGATGAAAAAAGGGCTCTAGTTTTAGACTTCATATAACAATTACAGTAATATTTTGATAGGCTCATGACATTTGAGAACTAGCAGCGAGCTTTCTTCTTTATCTTGAAATAAGAAGTTTGGTAGTTTTATTTCCCCTATTTCTTATTGACGAGCCAAAAGTGTTTGTAGGTGGAGGACGAAAGGGAATATAAGCTTAGTTATAATAGAGTTGTAGTTCCAGAAAAACGATACAGAACATTGTATTTAAAACTGCGTGGTCCGACAACTATTGTTAAGTTCTGCTGACCAAGGTGGTTGCCTTAACTCGAGTTCCCTTCCTTCCCTCACAATGAGAGGAAAAAAAAGTTCACTTTTGTTTGAAGATGAGGGGAAAAAGATCTATCTCCTCACACCCAGCTCATCTGTTATCTTCGAAGACAGCCTAGACCTGTAACAGGTAGAAGATCCCAGCACAGGTAAAAGAACAAAGAATAGCCCACAGAACTTCCACGTAGAGTTTATGGCGTCAGTGAAATAAACCTCAACAACATTTCTCAACGAAACCCTAAGCTCGGAATGGCCGTGTTATTTATATGTTCCCCCTCCTACCCCATCTCCAGGGTCTTCTGGAACGGTTTCAACTGAATAGAAGTGACAGGGAAAGCCTGGAATTCTAGTAACATTTTTTTCCCCATTACTTTTTTATTTATTTTGCATCACATCATATCTTACTAATGGGTTAGAGAATGTAGAATGTAAAGGAAATGTTCCTGTATTCGTTTTAAGGGAGAATGAAAAACCAGTCGACATAAAAACCCCAGTAAATATAAGATTAGACTTGGACTTCAAGGTAATGTTTGTTAGGTAAGAAAAAATCAATTTACTGATATTGATAAGTATTCTACAGAATAATAGGTTATAAAACGATAGTGACACAGTGAAGAAACATATTATTACAATTTATAGATACAATTTGAGAGGTTGTAAAAAATTTATTGAATGAATCTAATTTGATGTAATTTTTTTTAAAGTTTATAATGAACCTGAAATGTGAAATATCAAAGATTGATAGAAACTATTGATAAATTGATAGGTTTAAGTATGCGAAAAAATTATTCATTTTACAATATAAGATATTAGATATTGAGTTGACATTTAACTGATTAAAAAAATTTAATTACATGAAAACACATTACAAGTTTTGATAATGAAAGAGGCTATAAATAAATTATGTAAGTATATATTATTATTTCAAATAGGTGTGGTCTAAAATCGAACTAAAAATAATTGTCAATAAAAAAGTTTTGATAGTAAGATATATAATTATTAATTACTGATATTTAAAAAAATCAATTAACATATGGTACTTGGTAGAAGTATAGCAAAATTATTTATATCACTTGAGTTAAAATAAGTCCAATATGCAAATACGTACTATGCAATGAATAAAGTAAAATTGGTTGATAGTTGTTTGATTAAAGAGTAATGAATGAAATTCGAGTTTTTGTTTTTTAATGTTCCCTTGCTTCTTGAATTCCAGCGGCTAGATTTAATTTGTGAAGAGCGATGAAAGTCAGTAAAGTTTGATGTTTATAGGAATAAAATTATATAAAACTGGAAATTCATGTTTCCACAATGCCGTGAAAAGAATTTTACAAGATTATAAATACAATAATTGTATTTACATTCTTATTCCGTTTGGTTAAAAGTGTAAATATAAATTACACAGCTATTCATAAAGAAGTATAATTGGAAACTTTTGATATCTTTTTAGGTCAATTTTATAATTAATAAATGAAATAAAACATTTCTAAAATTGAATTCAAACTCCAACCTCCACATCACCGGCAAAGTAAAATAGACGAGCATGACTACTTTGTCTACCTACCCACCGATGCGGGCATTAAATTGTCTTTAGCCTTAGTACCGCAGTCTTTCAACCATGATTCAGTCAATTTTCCCCACAACGGTGGTAAATTGGTCTAAGGCATCAAGCTTACAATGTACTAGATTTATAGGAGCGGAAAGGTCCAGATTCGAATCTTGACAGCGTGAAATACGTGGGAATATTTATCTGACTATCTGTCCATCAATGCTAGTGCGGCTGAAATTCTTAAAAACTGTTTTTTTAAACACTAGCAAATCGATTAAATCTGTGAGAAACTTTTTTTTTCCACAGCTATAAATGGTTAGAAGCGTTTATTTAAAAAACTGACAGTGTGCTTTAACAATTTTAGTGCCATGTTCAGTGTTCCATGAGTAGAAAAAGGTCGAAAATCGTTGCTTTAGAGAGTCGACACAAGAACTCCAAAATTATAAGACTTAGAAAGACGAAACTTGACAAAGGATTACTTACTAACTTTTAGAGTAGGTAAACTGAATTTGCACTCTTACAATGAAATTGATAGTCTATGTCTTAAACCGTTCGACTACCGGTTCATATAACACTAAATACAAGACACATGAAAATCTTAAAATTGTCATGTATGATGAACTTGGGGAAATTTTAGGATGTACCCCTCAGGAATATTTTTAATCATACATCCATGCCTGATTCTGTATATCATTCTATCACCGGTTTGTGGAGGTTAAAGTTCTATGGGATTGTATCGTGATATTGTCCTGTGATTGAGCACTATTTATAACGATATCGGGTTTTACGATGATTACGGCGCGTGCATGCCTTACTGCGCACTTACACGTGTTTATGGGATCTGATTATATGTGATTCTTATTCTTATAAAATAAGTAAGACTGTTAATGTTGCACACGATTTATTAAATGATTACACCTTCGGTACTGAAGATATGATATTGAATGATACAGTTTTTTGTTAATTCACAGAATCGTTTTTCTGTGATATCACACGTTGTGAGTATTGTGTGCTGTGTAGATTTAGATTACTACTAACTGTAATGTGATATCACACTGTTTTTCTTACCGATACTGTGTGTATTCATACGCACAAGCGGCTTATATATGACCTACCCCTTGCCTCTTGGACCCCTTGTCAACAGTGTCAAAACTAACTAATAGGAGAACCCCTGGCAACCTGATGTTATGAAGGCTGGCTTCCCATTGGGTAAAGGGAGCCAGCGTGTCATAAGATCTTTCTAATACAACGGAGTTGATCTTTTAAGAGAAAAAAAAAGTTTTGAAGCGAATTAAATTGACATTATTTCTGAAAAACTCGCGATTTTCCATGGATGAAATATTAAAAGGCTATTTTACATACAGTACTTTAAAGAAAAATACACTTCATCCATGACTTTTTGAATATATGAGAGGGTTCCAAAACAGTATCATTACAAAGTACAAAAAAATCACTATGGGCTCACGGTGAGGATGTAGGGAACGCGAGTTAAGAGCAGTGTTTTTGTAGTTTTTATGGTAAAACTTTTTTAGACAAACATAAATCAAATACTGCTCCAGTAGAAACAAAGAGTTTAATTTTCTTCACATGGTGGTATCGATGGTTCTTGAATATCTGTCATGAGGATAGCGGCATTAGATGATAAAAAAAATTTAAATGAAGAGAAAAAGTTGTCATTAAATTCCAGGACACCCTTAGCAGATATTCAAAAACATTTGTTAAAACCTTGTGAAGAAAATTGAGCTATATATTAAATATTTGAATTATTTTGATCAAAAAAGTTTTGATATAAAAACTACAGAAACATTGACCTTTTCTCACGTCTTCTACATCCTCACCCTAAATTTGGCATACACACAGTACTTAGCTAAAACTAGGAATGTGCATCCCAGTTTTGTTTTAACTTCAATAAATTACGAGCCTGATAGTTTCAATCTCGTGATCAGAAGGTCTGTGCTTTTTTTTTATCACCGTGTCTTACTACCTGTTCAGGCTCTACGCATATATAATAATTACTCTAACGGGGGCAGGTATGAGTAAGGAAGCCATTTAGAGTTAATCTACCCACATTTGCATGGAACGAGGTTTGGAAAACGTTTAAGTAAAATCACCCTCAGTAGACCCGATCAAGATTCGAATCCCAATCTCCCCGTCATCAGCAGACCAGTCTAGCACGAACCACTGAAGAGAGTGTTTGTGCTGCTAAGAAGGTAACTCTTACAATAACAGTTGTTCACTATTAATAAGTGTGATTGACGATAACGTTCGATAGTCACAAAATATCACTTTCATCTTTTCATCCAAAGATATTTCACGATACCACAAAATTCAGCCGGGCAAAGCCAGCACTTGCAGCTAGAGATTATCATAATGGGTTAGGGATGATGAAGGTAAAATTAAGATAAATAATCCACTTGTGTACAAGGGAGAGAAATTGAGAAACCATTTAGGAAAAAACACCCTCAATACACCCGATTGGGATTCGAGCATTGATATCCCATATCTAGTAGTCTGGTCCTGTACGGTAGGTATGCCTTAGGCTTAGACCGTAATTATCACCGAAGCAGGAATAGTAATAATAAAATAATAGTTTTGTTATCCATTAAAAAAATATTTGAAAGCTTTGGCTTTGTGTGTAACGTCAGGCTTTCTGTCTTTGGTTAAGTTAATATGTAAGTCGCGCAGTGATATAATCTTTGCGCTTAGAAAGTGAACATTAAATACCTCAAAGAGAGAGAAAAAAATACAATATATTATTCTGGCGCTACATAGTTGACGTGAAGGTTCACATAGTTACCGCTTGGCTCGCCACTAGTTGGCTCGCTATAGTTGACTGGGAGGCCACCCCACGTGTGGCCGCGCTGCTCTAGGGATTGGAGGGGAAGCTATGACGTATAAGTGGGGTACGTGATTGAGCAAAGGTGGGGAATTTATGAAGAGGAGGTTGAATGAGGGGGGGAATCTTGGAAGGGGATCTAAAAAAAAAAAAAAAAGAGGAAGCCGACCATGGTGACATTATCCTCAAGCTTGAAGGTCACTTGCCTGATTTCATTTAGTCGATCACGACTGATGACTTTCTTCTCTATACTTCACTGAAAGAACAGTTATTAGATTAAAATTATGGTAGTGAGATTGATTAAAATACTATTTTCCTACTCCCTCTTAAATGCACGAGGTACCAAATAAATGTAAAAATACCTGTCTTATTTATTTAATTTCCTATTTATATATATAAAAAAAAAAATGGCTGTCCAACATTTAGAACCTTGAAGTGAAATTTTTGTTTTAAGCGTGACGTTAACTTGTTAAGTTTTATTAATGACGTGGGTCCCGGCACAGATTTATCTGATTGCCAAACCCTTCCTTCACCTCTGACAAGATGTGTATTAATCACAACTTGTGAATGTGAGGAATGCCAGGCCCCCACCGTGGTTCGGATTCCACGTTAAACTGTAGGTCCTCCATTTCATCTCACAATCACCTTACCATTGCACATTAGCGTAAGTGCGTATAACCCGAACGGGTAGTAAGACGCGGTGCTAATAATAATAATAATAATAATAATAATGACGTGTTTAGAAAATGAAGAAATAACCCCACATCGGTGGATGTGAGGACAAATATGTCAGTATAGTATAGTCTAGATTGCCGGTAATGGGGAGGTTGGGATACGAATCCTGGCCATGTAGTCTGGGATTATATTTCCTTAGTGGTTTTCCACTTGTCCTTCACGCCAATTAGGGTACATTTCATCTCAACTCTACCATCCTCATTCCTACCTCGTTAATATGAATATAGGCCGGAAGTGGAGTAAACAGAGACGGCCAGAGTATTAAGGGGTCACTGAGCAATATAATTTTGGGGACTTCCCATCACACATATTAAATAAAGAGCCGTCCTTAAATTACGTAAGGGTTTTTGGTTGGCGAGGGGAGGTGGGAAGGGCCATCAGTATTTCTTTACGAGGAAAAAATTGTCAGAAAATTATTAAATGTTTCATTTTCATTGATTGATTAACGCCACTTGAATCACTAATTTTCACTGTTTTATGTAAATAGTTTAAATATAGACTTCAAATTTTGCACAAAGATAGCTAATTAAATATACATTGCAAATGACATTTCGTTTTACTAACAATACTTATTAATTTTATAGTAATTTGTTTGAATAAAAAAATATAACTTACAAAAATCCACTGTCGAAAGTAGAAATGTGTCCGTATTTCACAGACGTAATCATATCACTCACTTTATTGCCAATCCTTATGTTTAAAAATTAACTAAATTATCAAAATAATCTAATTTACCAAATTGAAAACCCTTTCGTAGGATAGGTTGGGGGAAATCTTACGATCCCTTACGTATGGGGAGAAGAGGTTGAAAATAATGAAGAAAAAGCTTTTACGTAATCTAAGGTCCACCCCTAAAACACGGGTCCAGACTATAGCAAAATAACAAACAGAACATGTTAACGAGTATTTCAAAAGAACATGTTCGTTGTTCTTTTCGCTGTGGCTGGAGACGTCCCTCATAATGGAGCCACCTACCTGAACGCTGGGACGAGTTGCATACGACCAGAGATCCTGAGCTATTCTTCTATTTAAACTGCTTTAGGATCCGCGTGGTGGGTAGGCTGAGGAGCATAGTTGCCACATCGCGGGAGTTCGCGCGTTACTACTATGCAAGCATGCTCAGTGACTGTAAAGAAATCTGGCAACGTGCATCGGTTGCCAATGATAACTACCCTTCACTGATTGGTCGAGCATGTAACGAGCCTCCACTCCCCACGCCGGCTGCGCTGACCTCAATCCTAAAGCAGTTTAAAACGCAGTATATCTAAGAAGTGGTTTATTATTTCGAAATATGATTCGCACCAAAATAGAGGTGAGAGAATTTAACATGTCGTAATAGTATTAAAACCCACACATTTTAACTATTATAATTTTTTTTAAAGTTCGTGAAAAAATAAAATTAGCAAATTTTCAACGACGTTTCACGCGAAATGTCGTAGTTCTGAGATCAAAGTAAATATGGGAAATATTGATCTAACCTTCCTCAAACGAATAGTAATTTGTTTTTACGGTTACAAAAGAAAATGTTGATATATTTGAGAATTGTTCTAGTGGTTTTCACGCTTCAGAACTGCCAATACCATAAGCCAGGGGTCGGCAAAAAGTCGATCACTATTGAACTGTCAATCTCGCAGCAATTTTCAGTCAGTCGCGTAAGAAAAAACTACATCGTCACGAAAAGGCAAGCTCACGTTCCATTATTTCACTATGGTCCAGCTTATGGTATGTGTACAGAGTCAGCAAATTGTCTAAAGACTTTTTCGTCGCTACAATGTGTTCGACAAGTTTGAATGTATGTGTGTACACAGTCAACGATACAACAAAACTGTGTTTCAGCAGTCGAAAAGAGTTGTGGAGCGCCACAACATTGCGACGACTTCTTTGTCTTACGACTAGGATGAGCTTAGTGCAATCAAATTGGAGCCGTGTACACCAGCAACAATTCTGTCGTAGCTCATCAGAGTGTGCTTGGACCAGCCCATGACTTCAGTCTAGTTTTGGAACAAACACCGCATACAGTGCCTATCTATAGTTCGTTCATGCTCCTTCTCCAATTGGTGTCCCGCCGAAAAATTGAGGGTCCAACGAGAGACAGAAGTTCATCAAAACTGGAAACACTCATTCTATTGTAGGGAAAAAACTTATAGGAATAATTCCTCTAACACTCAAAACTTGTATAAAACTTTCCAAGGGAAAGTCTTTCACTGTAAATAGGGTGTACCCAAAAATGACGTTTGTGTCATCGTTGTTTTCTATTGTAGGCCACAAGAGCAAAAATAGCACCTAATTCCACTACCTTCATTATGATACCAGACACAATAGAAGTTTCTGGAACTTCCTGGAAACAAATATGTGCCCTGTGAACACACACACACCAACGACGCGACTGTTTCGTCGTTCAGCTGTTGCTTTGCAGTTGCTAGCCAGAAAGTAATGACAAAAAAGTTTTTANAGGGCACGAGACGAATCCTGGATAGCTCAGTGGTTAGAGCATTGGCGTACTAAGAGGTCCCGGGTTCGATTCCCGTGTCCAGGTGTCATTTTTCAATTTTCAGAAAAAAAAAGTTTTTAGACAATTTGTTGTAAAGGCAGAGACTTAGGTGGTATGTAAGAGGACGCGAGGAAAGGGCACGGTTTTTTCAGTTTTTATGTCAAAACATTTTTATGGCCAAAATAAATGAATAAATATTGCTCCAGTAAGCTTTCAAACTTAGAGTTTAATTTTCTTTATATGGTCATATCAACAGTTCCTTAATATCTGTCATGAGCATAGCGGCATTAGACGGCAAACTTTTTTAAATGAAGAGAAAAAGTTGTCATTAAATTCCAGGACAACTTTTACGGATAATCAAGAAATGTTGAGGTCACCATGTGAAGAAAATTAAATTCTATAGTTTGTACTGGAGCAATATTTTATTTATTTTGTGCCAAAAAAGATGTTTTGCCTTAAAAAATGAAAATCCACTGACCTTTTCTTGCGTTCCCTAACATTCCACAAGAGGTATTGAAGCAAATATTGAATTTAAGGAATAAATACATTATGTATAGAAAAAACAACTTAAAAGTAGAGTGGAGATACAAATGGTGATCGCAGGACCTTTGATAAATATAAAAGTTGATCGCAGCCCAGAAACGTTGCCGACCCCTGCCATAAGATATACAACAGTGTGAAGATATTTGTCTTCAAGTAGTTGAAACCATTCGCTTAATTTTTGTGCTACAATAAGTTTTATTAATATAAACTACAATGGTCTACACTTCATTTACAATGAAAGATAGCAAACCTACCTCGACCGTTTTTACTTCGGTGACCCGCCTCGGTGGCGTAGTTGGCTAACGCGCCAGTCGTGGTGAGTCAGACTACCAAGGACGGGAAGATCGAGGTTCGAATCTCGGTCGGGTGAACTGGGGGTGGTTTTTCCTAAATTGTTTTCCACTCTCCCTCCACGCAAATGCGGGTTCACTTCCCAATTCCTAATCCATTAGTGTAATTAGTACTTAAGCGTATAACCCGAACGGTTAGTAAGACGCGGTGCTAAAAATTAAAATTAAAATTAAATTAAATTTTACTTCGGTGTAGCATAAAATGATAAAACTTTAGTGTAATACGTTGCTTAGCGTTCAGGGTATATGGTGTGTAGGCCTAAATGAAAACGAAAAGAAATACCCTATATATCATTTCTGTTTTCAACATCCCTTTTTCTCAACTAATACAAAGCCTACTGCGATGAATAAGGTATCAGTGGATAGGATTTTTTACCGATTTCTGACATAGCATACTCAGTTTACGTTAAAACGCATTGTTTGTCTAAAATTTTAAGTTAAAAGAAAAATCTAACAATATTTTTGTATCAATTACCGAAAATAAACTCTCTTTGCTATTTTGTGTGTTTACACCTCGCTGAATATTTAATTTAAAANGTGGACAAAGATGCGCCTCTTTTCTCATTGATTCTATATCATTGTATATTATTTTATGCGTGTTCTTATGTGGAGTGGTGATGATACAATGTACATTATTCCGTTCAGAAATCTTACGAGTTTATAGAAAGAGAGAGAAAGTCTGTGCGGTGCGCCGTACCATTTATTTTAATACGTCCTACATACTTGATCAATTACTTAGAACCATAAATTCAAATCTCTTGAGATGAGCTACTGAACAAAAAACCTATTGAGTGGCCGCCATATTGAAACGGATAAATAGTTTTAAAAACTATAGTATGAACTTCGATTGGCCTAGGTTTGAAGAATGTCCCAGCCAAATTTTGCTAAAATAGTTCCACACATATAGCAGGTATCCCGGACGGACGGACGGACGGACAGACGAAATGCCAAATGGTCAAGTTATAACAAAACTTTTGTCAAAAAATTTCAAAAATGCCTTAATCTATTTAAAAAAAATATTTGGGGGTAAAATCAGTCTGGGACATGTCTTATTTCAGGGACGAATGGTTGACCCTCCCATCCTAGAAATTTATACCCCTCCCAGGTATCAAGAAATGAGCCAAAAGGAATCCCGTAGAGGGACTGGCGTGGTGAATGCTATACCTTCTTCCTTCCATCGTAGACCTATAATTAGCTACAACAGGCACTCGTCTACTTTTTGTAACCACCAAAGCTCCTATGGGTACCTTTCCTTCCCCCATTCTTCTTTCAAAACTATCATCCTTAACGTATTTTTTTTCTAGCTTAGTTTCTCGGTTCTTACCTTTACACAGCAACATCCATTTTTCAAAAGTGCATAACCCCCCTTTTCTTTCATACACTTGTATTCTATCTTTTTCTCTTGTATAGGGTTGAAAACCGATGTGTTTGCTTCACCTTATTTTTAAACCTTTACCTTTTTTTTGTGTGTTTGTGTTTAAGGGAAACGCGTCTTACTACCTGTCTGAACTATCTATACCACAATTTTCTTACGAATGGCCATAGCTTGCAACAGCTATATTGGATGCTACGCTGAGTTAAAGGCGTAGTTATTCTTGGGAAACAGCGTTGTCACTCTAGCGTTTTCGTGTGGTTAATCTCCCCTCAAATATAAGACAAGTTTCGCAACACTGGTTAGTCGAGGTTTCCAGTAGCTTCTTCTTACCCCAGCACACCACCTCCCGACATAACTGAGAGCGAGGAGATTTGGCAACAGTTACCTGAGAGAGAGAAAGAGAGCGTAAGATAAAGCTTTTCTCCGTAAGACCTGCAGTTAGTTACCTCAGCAGTGATACTGGGTTTAATAAAGATTACTAGATCTACTTTCACGTATTCATACGTCATCTAACGGGCCCCGTTGTATGGTCTGAGCACATGGCTACAAGCTTAGGGATGCCGGGTTCAATTTCCAGCTGGTATCATGAGTATTTTCCCCGTAAGGAGAATTATTCCAAAGGTCACCAGGGTTTGGTTAGTTAGACTTAGTTAGTTAGTTACTTAATTAGGTTTAAGTGTTTCTACTGCTTCCACACCTACTTATTCACTATCACCATCACCTAATCTCATCAGGACATGGAAAGAGCCTCCACGGAAAGGATGTATGATTAGTACGTTCAGGCGTCCCCTGGTCAACGGTACATTAGTACTGGCTAATATTTTCACTGCTGGGCTACAAATAATGTAGCTCACACACACACACACACACACATATATATCTCACACACAGATACATCACCTCGTGGGTTGATAGATAAAATAACACTAATAATAAGTTAGAGTAAAATATGATCAATGTTGACCGCAAATAAATAAATAAATAAATATATATATATTTATGTGGACACTTGGAACACCTTTAAAAAAAATATATGTAAGATAAGTTTATATATTTACTCCCAGAAAAAAAAATACAGCCTATATTTTCTAAAAGGTGTTCCAAATGTCCATTCTGAAGAAAATCCAGGTATACATATTCACACTAGTGGGAGAGGAATAAATAAGGTAGAATTTAGAGGAAATGTAGCCAAATTTATGTGGAGAGAATTAAAAATATTTAAGGGAAAAAATACTCATTACAACCAGCGGGTATTTGATTCCCATCATTGACAAACCAGACGAGGCGGATGCCTTAGACGACTTGCCTACTGATGCAGTGACCTACAAGCTATACCCTGGTTTTGGTAGGAGGCCCGTTCTAGAAGGCCTTCCATCCTACCAAAATACTACTATACAGTAGGAATCTGGTACGAAATAAAGCCTTCCAGAACGGGCCTCCTCTCATAATCAGGGTATGGCTATACTTCTTGTTTTTTAGATGTTATTTTCTGAAAGGTAAATAATGTTTACCTTTCAGGATGAAAAAAACGTAGTTTTAGTGCTGGACTCATTTTAGAACTCCCGTAAATTTAAAACAAGAGGACGAAAGTATTTAAAGAATTATTAAGTCTTATCTTTGTTTCAAACAAACCCAATCTTTATTGTAAATGATTATTTACGATAGCATGTAACGAAGCTTTTTGGAACTTTGCACATTTATTTCAAAGTAGACTAACTGTATTCCCTCCCATGGATATATTGTATTTAAGACAAACCCAGGGATTGTGAGATGGTTGCGACCAGGGTTGTCACTTATCCAAGAAGGATCTGGATATTCTAGAAATCGATACATCCTGTCCATATTTAGGGAAAAATGTATCAATGGTCACTTGATGAGAATAAATTTAAACAAGGATTTCTCAATAAATTTTAGCACCGAAAACAGTTTTTTTTACGTCGGCGTGAGATTGACGGCGATGACGCTGTCTGTGGACGTGAATAGGAGATTTCGAGATGGGTTAATGCATGTAAGAACACACATTGTTGACTTGTGAGCTTATTGAATTAAAAAAAAAAGAACAATGTTGATTTTTGAGTTGTTTTAAAACGTGTAGGAAAACACTCGTAACCTGTGAGTTTATTAAAATGTCAAAGATCACAATAGCGACTTGTAAGCTGTATTAAAATGTCAAAGATCACAATCGCAACTTGTAAGCTGTATTAAAATGTCAAAGATCACAATCGCAACTTGTAAGCTGTATTAAAATGTCAAAGATCACAATAGCAACTTGTAAACTGTATTAAAATGTCAAAGATCACAATAGAAACTTGTAAGCTGTATTAAAATGTCAAGGATCACAATAGCAACTTGCGAGTTGTGTTAAAACCTGAAAGGAAAAACTAGTGACTTGTGAGCTTAGATTATGTTAAAATGTAAAAAAACAAAACAAAAAAACTGGTGACTTGTGAGTTGTGTTAAAACGCGATAGAAAACATTCGTGCGTGTCTTGTGAACTTTATTAAACTATTTAAAAATACACATGTGACTTGCGAGATGTATTGAAGTATTCTTTATTAATTTATTTGAGATATTTAACGCGCACTTTCTGAACTGACTGATTATCTCAGAACACGAGTTTTTCTATGAGTGATAGCGAAAGGGCCTACCAATTTTGCTGGGAAAGGTATTTTCACATACCTCCCAGGATTATTTTACATGCCACAATCGACATGGGACCACCCTTTACTGCTTTACTGCCCCCCCGAAGGAAATTGTGCTACGGATTTTTATCGCTCAAGAAAAACCCGTTGACCCCGGCTGGGTCTGAGCCCACGAACATCTGATTCTGAGGGGAGTTCTTCACCCAAAGACCACATAGGTTGAATAATAAAATATTAAAGTACACACAAACGACTTATGAAATGTATTGAAATGCTAAATAATAAATAGGGTACTTACGAGTTGTACTAAGATGCTAAATAACACACTAGTGACTTGTAAGCAACAAGGCTATAATATTTATTTTAAAAAGCCGTTAAGATTCGAGGCTATAATAAAACAGTCTGCAGGCTGGTTGACATTGATTTAGGCTACTTGGTTGGCGAACGGCTCCGCCTTCAAAAGCGGCAAGCCCGCGAACGAAGAAAGTAATATTGGTTGCAGATGATGACAGGAAAATTCCATACATCTGGTACAGTGGCTGTGAGTTAAGAGCATGAAACAATGCCATTTAATTTATTGCTGTCAACAATAACAAACTGTACCTAAAGCCTTGTTGTCATTTTATCGGCATTGCTATTATGCAGGGGATTATCTAACAGAGGGTGCGGGGGGGAATGGGGGGCTGCACGTACACCTCTAAAACAATCGTGTCGCGTTTCAGGGACTATTAATAAAATGTACCATTGATAAAGGGAGTGAAATATGATTATTAATAGCAATATATTATTAGTACGGTGCAAACAATAACATATTCCCTATATTTGCCTTCTCACCTTTTCACCAATACTTCCGGCCATCCCTCAAAAGTTATTTTTCCACGACAGATGTCATTTTTTTTCAAAAGTGAGAGATATAATTAAAATATGTGAGTTTACGCATAAATTAGAGGGGAGTCCCCTTTTTCGATTCGAAGCAAAATCGAGTCGAGTAGACTTATTTATAATAATAAACGGAAGTGTTTGTCTGTGTGTGTATGTGTTTGTGTGTGTGCGATGCCCAGCCAAATCTACTACGGCACGCAGAGATCTGAAATTTTTAACATAGATGGACGGAAGGGGGTCCGAATGCACCCCGTAGCCGGATTCTTAAATTTTTAATTCGCTTTTTTAATTAAGCTATTTTTTAACA
>CABFWB010000615.1:176810-245352 GCA_902151455.1 Timema bartmani | reverse complement strand
CACCCTCCCCTATAAATACTGGAGCCCCTCCCCCATCATTCCATACCTACACCTACATACCCTAAGAGGTTCAATGGTATGGCAAAATAAATAATTGGAACGGAAACACAAGCTTACCCGCTTCGGTGGTCACATGGTCTAAGGCGTTAGACTCAAAATAGATGGGACTGTTGATAAAGGGAAAATTTGGGATTCGAATCCTGGTCGGGATTACTGGGGGTCGTTTTACCTAAATGGTTTTTCATTTCACTCCACACAAATGTGGGTACACCTCGTTTAAATTCAACCTACTGCACCCCTAACATACATTAGAATACTGGAATTAGTATATAGTGGGTATTATAGCCCGAAAGGGTAAAAAGACGTGGTACTAAGGGAAAAAGTTTATTTTTCAGTGTTCTTCGGGAAAATGCCATTACAATAGCTCCGGAACCGGGTGAAGCGGGCGTAAGGGGAGGGGGGGTGGGGTTGAAATTTTCTTAAAGGTTCGTCCAAGATTTCCCATGTAAATTTAAAACATTTCGTTAATTTAAGATCCTCTTGGAATGATTCGCTTCAGTGGCCGAATGGTCTTAGGCGTCTTTTAGACTAGCCTGTTGAAGACGGGCAGATAGGGGCTCTAATCCCAGTCGGGTCTAATCAGGGTGGTTTTTCGTGGATAATTTATCACTCTCCTTCCACTCAAATACGGGTACATTACCTCTAAAATGATTCCTTCCTCATCCCTAACCCATTAAAGCAATTATCATAAATGCGTATAAACTGAACAGGTAGTAAGACATGGTGATAAAAAAAAAGTAATGTAATCTTTACGTCTTTTCAACTAGTTATACCATAATTTGCCATTATTTTTTACACAACTAAACAATAAGAATTTGGCTAAATTCAGGTGTATGTCTGGCAGTAATTTCACTATCACAGTAGTATTATAGAACATTAAGAATATGATAGGTTGGATTTTATCTGATAGATACATATTTTTTTAAATAATCTCATAAAATCACTTATACGTCTAATCATTTGATGGTTAGTAAATAAAATAATGCCTGTAATATAGGTACATTTTTTTCTAATGATTAGGGCAAAACAAGAGTTTATATTTTTAAACCGCCCTTCTTACCATATGACAAAAAAAAAAGAGGCATAAAAAGTTCTAAGCCTTATCTGACAGCTAGAAAAAAGCTACTATGTGAATATCTATAAAATAACATACTAATAATATATTAAACACTATCACTTTTGAGTACAAAAAACAAAAGCGTGTAATTTATAAAAGGCTTTTTAAATGAAAAGTGGACTGTAGCATTAAAATCTCACTTAATTCTAATATTTTGTAGAAAAATCTTCTCAGAACTTATTTCTCCACTACTAGGTAATTTTTTTTAGCACCATGTCTTACTACCCGTTCGGGTTATATTCTTGTGTACTAATTACGCTGAATAGTTTAGGGATTAGGAAGGCTATATTTAGAGGAAGTGTACCCGCATTTGCGCGGAGCGAGAGAGTGGAAACCCATTTTGTAAAACAACCCTCTGTACACCCAACTGAGACTTGAACCTCAATCTCCCCGTCATCGACAATCTAGTCTACTGAGAGAGTAGCGCGTTAGACAACGCGGACACCAAAGCGGGTTGCATCTTAACTTGATGCACCAAGCACTCTAAGCGCTATCCCACTGGTAAGCCAATGTATGAAATAGAAAAAGAGGGAAGAAAGTGAGTAGTTCATTATATGAAGCCTCTATTTTATCAGATAACACTTCCCCTCTTCCACTGATGAGCATAAGCTTATACCCTCACTCTACTATTTGCGTTTAAGAGAATTTACTTGCATTTCAACGGGTTTTTTCTTGTTTTCTATTCTATGTAGACAGATGCTTCCACACACTTTTTTAATCTACATCCTGGGAGAAAGAATCCTACAAGTCAATTTTGTCAATAAGCCAAATAATTTATCTTGAAGATGATTTAAAATAAATGCGCTTACAAAAAAAGAACTCCAAGATCAACAACATTTTTTTTGCAACAATGTAAGACTTTTTTTTAGAACTATTTAAGAACTTAAGGTTTTTGTTTCAATGTCATATCTTTAAAATTCATTAATTATAATGTAAATTTATTAACATGAGAAATCCTATTTCGATTTGCCGCTCCGTCACAAGTAGAAAACATCCTGAAATATAATTTCGGGGGCATTAAAGTTACCAAGTCCCTTTCGAAGCAACTTGACAACCTCACTCCTTGGTATGAGCTACTCCTCACATCGAATCAAGAAGAATCATCGGCCTAGGATTGAGCAGATCCTGACCTAAGGTGTGTTCCCACTGGTCACAGACCATCTGTCTTAAACTCTTTCTGTAGATTTTCTTTACTTCCTCCGTTGAAGGCCAAAGTACTAAATTTTCGCTCGTGTCAGTTTATTGCGAATCAATGCGTCTTGTAAAATTTATTGGCTGGCCGAAATGATATAATCTTTCCTTGTGGTTCATTGAAAAGTGAAGATGATACGAAGTTTAAACGGCTGACCTTCTAACTCCAACGAACGATTAGGTGGGGTGGGGTGGGGTGAAGGGGAACGCGAGTTAAGATCGATATTTTTGACAGTTTCTTTTTAGATTATTCAGTGGATGCATTTAGCTTGCTTGTCTACACATAATAAAATAATATTTATTGAATATTTATCATGAACCTACATGACATTTGCACCGAAACTTTTTTTAAATGAAGAAAGAAAATCTTGTTCAAATTTAAAGCAATGCTAAGAAACAGTTATATTTTCACAGGAAAATTCTTTTATACTTTTATAAAAAATACCAAACAATTTTTTTTTGTAATTAAAATGAATAACCTTTTACTATATTATAAGTTTTAATAATATCTATAAAAAGTCACAGTTGCATATCTTATGATTAGACGTATGAATACTTGAAAGTAGGTCTAGTAACTTTTTCATTGTGTCGGATAAGGTTTTTCCTATAAAAATTAGACTTTTGTCGCTATTTCAACTCTTGCCCTTTACTAAATGAATAGCAGGTTTGGTTCCCGGCACGGCCTAAAAATTTATCATCGGTTGAACCCGTTTTTTATGTCATATGTTTATATAACACTTTTGTTTTTGTATTAAGAAAGTATCGTAACACTGGCTGGGGGTGGGGTAGGACAAGGTTAAATATATACATGGTATTATAGGGGGAGGCGTCAAAATAGGTAAGAAAAAGCGTTACGTGGTTAATGGTTAAGTTACCCCTAAGGCATTACTATCGAAATATACGTGACTGCTAATGACGGGGCTTATGGTTGAGGTTTCCTGAGGGTGTTTTTTTTTTCTTTCCTAAATAGGTTTTCGCTCTCCCTTTGCATAAATGCGGGTACATTTCCTCAACCCTACACCTTCTTAACATATTAGTGTAGTACATGTTTGTATAACTCTAACGGCTTCTAAATAAATGCACGCTCATTTCTTTCAATTATACTTTTTTGTACCTATGCCAATATTGTGAAAACAAATTCAGATAGACTGGACGGGTAGTAAAACGCGGTAAAAAAAAAAGGTACAGTAAAGAAAATCACGCAATTGAATCGAGTTTAGGATTGGATCTTTGAACTCCTAATTCCCCGTTAATTACGCCAGCCTATCCTGTGATTTAAACGAGTGCACGTAAAATTTCCTAGATTACAACTGGAGAGCTGATCTATCGATCCGATAAGACGGGAGAGTATTCAGCCCACATGAGGCGGCCGTGAGTTCTTGATCATGACCATACGGTGCGGTTTGGGCCAATCTTGTGTGGAATATACTCTCCTGCTCTTAAGGAATAATTGGGTTCCGTGAACACTCTTGAAGTGAAAAAACCTGTTCTCTGGCTTTAATGTCTTCAATTACTGTAATCAATTTCATGTGCTCCAGTTCTAGCACCGACAACACACAGTTTATTTCTAATTAGATACTTGAAATATTCAGTTGGGGTCAAAAGTAGAACTCTAGCTTGATTAGAAAAAAAACTCTTAGGATTTTTTTAGGCAGCTATATTTAATTATCTTAGTTATTATTGTATGTTGTGGAAGATGTTTCAAATAAATAATATATCAAGGGCGAAAATTTATATTTTTATGTATATGTAAATTACATATATAAATTATGGCTCATAAACTTACTGATCATTTTCTGATAAATATTGGAAACATGATTAGATAAAAATGTTGAATGGAAAAAAATAGATATGGAAAATCTGTTCAATCATAACTTTCTTTAGATATAGAGAACTCCTAAAAAAAGAGAAAAATCTCTAGCTCGCACAGTTTTGAACACTTATTACCAATTTTATCTACTGGATAAAATGCAAACTTTCATTTAACCAGAGGTTAGTCGACCTTAGGGGCCTTGCGGTAAAGTGATGGACTCGCGACCCGATTGTCGTAGGTTTAAACCCAGCTGGGGTCAACGGATGTTTCTTGAGCGATAAAAATCCGTAGCACAAATTCCTTCAGAGGGTAAGTAAAGCCGTTGGTCCCATGTCAATTGTGGCAAGTAGAAGAACCCTGAAAGTTATGTGAAAATACCTTTCCTGGCAAAATTTTAGGCCCTTTCGCTCTCGCTCATAGAATTTCTCGTGTGCTGATTTGATCAGTCAGTTCAGAAAGTGCACGTTAAATACCTTTAAAAAGAGTTAGCAAACATGTAGTAGTAAACTTTATTAATAAAAATATCAAAATAATTTGTTCCCGTTTTCCCCTATATATATTAATAGTTTGAACTCTTCCAGGCCAAGAAAGACACAATTACACATAAAAGGGAGGGATCCTTGAGGTTTCCTCTGTGTGTACCAAGTTTTGGTTGAAATACGTCAATTGGATAAAAAAATAATAAGTAGACACACAACAGTTACGTGCTACTCGCTTCGGTGGCCGCATGGTATTATGCGCTACTCTCGCTTTAGACTAAACTGGCGAAGACGGGAATATCGGGGTTCGATCGTGGTCGGGTGTATTGAGGGTGATTTTTCCTAGATGGATTTCCATTCTACCTCTACGTAAATGCGGGTACACTACCTCTAAACTCCACCTTACTAATACCTAACATGTTAATGCAAAAAGTATAGGCGTACAGCCCAAACGAATACAAAAATGCAGCGCTAAAAAACTACTGGCGACACACAAATGATTAAAATTATTTTCTATTTAAAAGATAAAGGTATACACAATCAATAATAACCATGAAATTATCATGTTATTATTCTGTCAAATTTGATAAAGTTTATTCGTTATTGGCCAGCCCTTTAAGGTGGAATGGAAGGATACGCGAGAAAAGTTCAGTTTTTTTGAAGTTTTTATTTAAAACTTTTTTTCACCAAAATAAATCAAATACCACCCCAATAGATACGTAGAGTTTTATTTTATGCATATAGTAGTTTCAACAGCTCTTTAATATCTGTCATGAAGATATAAGCGTAAAAATATGTTGTTGTTTTTACTATAAAACTTTAAAAAACACTACCCTTGACTCAAAACCCTTAGCGTCCCACCTTAACCACTCGACCATGGAGATGAATGCTCTCACTGTTTTCTCTCCTCAAAGGCACGATGAACAGATCTTTCCAAAACTGCGAATGTGTTACACGTTTTTGTTTCTTTTTTTTTTTTTGGAACTAATCGGTTGAGAACCAGTGATCGTGCTAAAACTAAATATACTTTTTGATGCACCTGCCGAGAGCAGCTTGTACCCTTCTAATAAGAGCGTTTTCAAAAGTTTGAAAACCACTGCCCACCATAGTTGCAAAAAACTACCATGGGTTTGAATTACTGAACACAAATAAGCTTTAATATTTTGCACCTAGCAAACATCGTAATTCACAATTTAATTAGGAAGGAATTTTTTTGACCGTTACCTAAGCTACTAAATCGATTTTCATTTATTTAGACGTAAAGTTGTGTGATTTGAATCATCACTTTTCATAGATAATAACTTATAATATATAAGAGATAATAGATAATATAATAAAGTAAAGCATTAATATTTACTTAATACCATTTATTATTATTTTTATTTTTAATAAGGTATTTCCTAACGTAATCCTAATATGCCTAGTATTATTTTTATGGGAATGTTACTCAAACATAATCAAGATTAAAAATTGTATTCGAAATAAAAACACAGTGGAGAAGTGGCAACGCTGTATTCATTTCAATTTACCATTATTTTCCTCTACTCCAGCACCTAGGTGAAGGTAATAGCTATAAATCTGTAAGTTAAAAACAAAACAGCAAGCTCTGTCAGTAATGTTATGTAATTAGATCTATTGTATATTGATTTAGTAATAGAGCCGGGAATGTAAATTATAAATGATTGTAGGTTGCTTGATCTTCTATACATCAATTGATAATGTAAAGTAATCATTTGTTAAAGAAGTTAAGAGAATCTTCTAAAATGTTTACCCAAGTGGAAAAAAAGTTATCTTGGTAGGAAGAAAATTACGTGGAAAAAGATCTATAACTTTTTTTTAAAACATCACTTAAGTCGAATCCAAATTTTGACTGTATGATTTGAATACGTATTATCAGGCTAAAAACTAGTGTTTGCTCTAAATGGTTTTCCTTAGATACGCTTCTTTTGACTTTAAATATCCAAACACAAGATGCAGGAAAAAATTATGACCGACTCCAGAACGAGAAACAAACATTACTTCTTGTTAAACCTTGATGATACGTCATGGTACATACTTAATTGAATATTAGGAAAAGAGCAGACTTCTATTACCATAAGGCTATGTTGATAGTCTAGTACCATTCGATTATGAATAAAAGGGCTTAATTATAATAGAACCAGCTAGACTATGGATGTTTTTCTCAAAATTGTGGTTTTTAGTATCTTTTGGAAGTGATTGCCGTTGCAGGTTTATATAAATTGGTATTCCCTTAACTTAAGTTTTATATACAAAGAAGTCGTACTGAAGCAAAATATTGCCCAAGTAAACCTTTCTTAGTTATACAAGTCACATGGTTTGTTGTAAGTTCCAGCGAGAATTCAAACTTTTGTGATTTTTGTGCAAATTCACATCCTCAGAGCTTTTTAAAAAAAAATGACATCTGGATCTCTGTTTCTTCATTCGTTAGTATTGATTTGTTAACTTTGAGATGATGAGCCTCCTCGAAGTAATTGCTTTAAAAAAAACTGTTTGTTCGGACTAGACGCATTGCTTGATCGAAATAAATTGTTTTCTGAAATTATTTTGGATTTATCTTTGAATATTTTTTTAATTGGAAGTGTTTTATGTGCTGCACATCTTTGTCGTAAAATCTTTAATAAAAAATAATTATTATGAAAGTAGAGTTGGTATAATTTTGTAAAGCCTTGACGAAAGGCATCATTTTACTGATTAATTCAATACTTTGCTTAAATTCAACAAATAAAAATGTCTATTACAATACTCGACATCAATCTAGATATAAGATAGTCACTTGCCACTCCGATACACAATTCCAAAAGACACGACCAATTTTAATTGTTTTTTTAGTAACAGCACAACAAGTAAATGTATTTTAGGCAGAAATATTTTTTCTAGCAGAAAGGTGAGTAATTAATCTACCCCCTTAATATGGATCATAAAAATAACATTCATCACAAATATATGTATCAATAGACTCATTTATCATAACTTGTAAGGCTTAAAGTGGGTGAAAGGTTGTGCAAATTAAAGTAAATATTTTTACCATTTTTATAACAAAAAATCAATCTTCACCTAAATAAATTTAAAAAAGGCTTCAGTATATATGTTTATTTTAATTTTCTACATCCAGTAATCTAAACAGTTCTTAAAAATAATTCATCATGGGCTTCACTATATTTGAACGCAAATTTATCCCATAATTTAAAATGGCTTTGAATGTACTCAGAAATACATGCCCCAGATTCGATCTCCAACCTTTCCTTCACAAACAAACCAGACTAGACGAGAATGACACCTTTTAACACGTGACCCTCACTGTTGGTGAATATTAATAGCTTATTGAGGATATACAAATTAATTAAGAGGAACTACGATGACATATGCCATCAAGACTGAAAAAGAACACCTCTTCGTGAAGAAGGTCTTGATTGAACCATGGCCATCAGAGTTAGGTTTGGCCAACATTGGCCAACATTGACCGGTACGCCATGATATATTGTTTTCAATGTCTTATTTCAAAAGTTTGGATTCGTATTATTAACCTAGGACTGGCATAAGAAGAAAACCTGATAAAATTAAGGTATTTTTTCCATTCGAAAACATTGTAAAGGTAATAGTCACTTTGAAAAAAGTCAATTTATACAGTCTAGTTTTCACATGAAGGGCC
The DNA here is from genome assembly GCA_902151455.1 of Timema bartmani. Lineage (NCBI taxonomy): Eukaryota > Metazoa > Arthropoda > Insecta > Phasmatodea > Timematidae > Timema > Timema bartmani. The sequence continues at coordinate 237,022 of CABFWB010000615.1, read as the reverse complement.
CTTATCTGAAATTTTGGAAAGCTACTATACCTAATTTCAAATATATATTCATACGTCAAGTCGTGAGACCTGCAGCTGCTACTTTTTATAGCTATTGTCAATATATGTAAAATAACACAGTATAGAAAAATTTTATCAATTATGGCCGCAAAAAAAATTAAGTCTAATTCTGTGAAAATGTGTTTGTATATAGTATATATAGGACGAGGTTTGTAGAAGGGGGAAGGTGAAAGTTTTTTTTAGAGACCATTACTTTAAGAGAAATTGGTTTTAGTTTATTTAAATTAAAATAAACTTTAAATCTCTAATGAGATTAACGTTTTTTACAAAAATATATAATATGATTTTGTAAGGAAAATTTTAATTTTAACGTGCACACTTTTATATAGAAAGTAACTGTACTAGATATTTTTTTAAATTATTCACGGAGTTGGTTTTTGCACTTCAAATAAAAATGTTTGTTAGTCTAAATGTTACACTAATTAAAATAGTGACCTAGAATAAGATAGTGCTTCATTACACCGCGGGAAATATACATTTATGTCCGTAAGATTTGTTACACTGGCCATAACAAATTGATGATAATATGACTCTCCCCAAATGGAATATAAATAATGAGATGTAGCACATTATTTGATTAATTCTTATTAAAGTGTTTCTTTCTTATAGCATATATTTTAATTGACTTGACGGTTCAAAGTTTTTGCTATTCACTAGAAATATGAATTCAGTATGTAAGTTCACATTTTAAATATAAGAGTTATACACAAGCGAAAAAGTCCTTAAGTCAACTTTCTTGGTTGTCTTAAGTCACCCGGCTTGTAGCAAGGCACAACGTATAGGCTATGTTGTTTTGTACTTATTTTACAATCCTACATCTATAAGATTTTTTTTGTAGAAATCAAACTACCTTTTCAAGACATTGGGATTCCATTTTTAATAATTTCAATATATTCACTATATAGGCCTATACATTAGTCTGTAAATATATAATTATATACATATATATATAAATTTTGATAGCGAAGCCACTATATATATATATATATATATATAGCGAAGCCACTGTATATATATATATATATATATATATATATATATANTATATATATATATATATATATATATATATATATATATATATATACAGTGGCTTCGCTATAGAAGTTTTTTAAACTTTTAAAAAAGAATCCTCATAGAAAAGGTTTTTTTATTATTTACGTTATGTATAATGTATTAGGAATTAGGAAGATCAAAATTATAGAAAATATATCAAAATTTGCGTGGAGGGAGAGTGGAAAACCATTTAGGAAAAAACCCTTCCAGTATAACCGACCGGGATTCATTATTATTTAGCATTGCGTCTTACTACCCGTTGGGGCTATACGTTTAAGCACTAATTACGCTGATGGGTTAGGAATTGGGAAGGTTGAATTTAGAGGAAGTTAACCCACATTTGCGTGGAGGGAGAGTGGAAAACTATTTAGGAAAACCACCCCAGTTCGTCCGACTGAGATTCGAGCCTTTATATCCCCATCCTCGGCAGTATAGCTCAACACGAAATTAGCGCGTTAGCTAACTTCACCACCAGGAGGTCAAGACCGGGATTCAAACCAGGATCTTGCCATCGGTAGTCCACTCTATTGCAAGAGTGACACCTTAGACCATGGGACCACTGAAGCGGCTGAAAAAATATATCATTAAAAATTAAAAAGGAATTTGTTTTAACTTAGAGAAATTGCTGTTAAATCAAATTATCTTTTTATGAATTTGTGGCTTCCCCTTCTAATATTTTTTAAATTAAGATTTTTTCGGCACATCCTTTTTGTCTAAGGTTTAATTTAAGAGTTAAATTTAAGAGTATGAATCCGGCAGCTATTGTCAAAATAATCTCTTTACGTTTTAAATATTTATAGTAACATTTTCAAATTTGGGTCAATGTTTTTATATTTATAAAGTGTTAGACACATCCAGACACTTACAAGGCTGTTGGAATGTGAGATACGTCAAAATATTAGTATGTATTCAAATTATTTGAAAAATGACACCCGAACACGGGAGGCGAACCCGTGACCTTTAGCTTAGCACCTCAATTCTCTCTACCACTTTGATATTTCAGGATCGACCTTACTCAGGATCATTCTTCATTCATATTTTAATGCAGAGGTAGTCTCAGTGGTAGATAATTGGTGCGCTAAGTTAAATGTCCCCGTTTTGATTCCCATACACAGGTGTCATTTTTTAATATATTCAAATATGATTCAGTTATGGCTGGTTCCCGTAATTATAATCACTTATACCCCAAGCTGCACCTTTCATATATACTTAAATATATGGCGTTACTCTCTCCATACTAGCATTTATATTTACACTTCTTCAGAAAAGTTAAACGAGCTTCGAGTCCGGGAGTTGAACCAGATAAGCTACCTTTCTACTATTCTATAGAAATCTAGGCTTTATCTAATGACACATTTGACAATTAATAAATGAGATTCGAACCACAAAACCTTAAGTAGGAACGGAGGTAGATAAACACTACACCAACTGGCTGTCTTGGGGAAGTCTTTTGTGTAGTGCCTTATGTGATACGTTAGGTTGTATATATATTTTTTAATTTTAAAATAATAGTAGTTAACTTATAATTAATTTGTGAACATTTTAAATTTTTGACAAACGTCTCTAACAATTTTTTTAAATTAATATTAATTAAGGAGTGTTTCATATGATTTTTTTAAAACAACATATTTAATTTTTTTCAGTGCAAAACTAATTTAAGGGTAGTTAGCTGATAAACTTTTATTTTAAATTAGTGTTTCTAAAGTCTATAGATTGTATCGTACTATACTGTTGTAAATCATAGTAAACTTATTCTTAATACATTTTGTAAATATTTTAAAAGTTTATTCCTATTGCGATTCGACTTTACATTTAATATCCTTAAATACTTAAAAGAAGATAAAAATATTGTTTGAATATGCCAATGTTTTGATGTGATCTTCTTTTATTTAAAGCTAGGAGGTATTTGGCTCTCCTAAAATATTACACTAGCAATTTTTTATTCCAATATAAAGGTACTACAAGGTCAAAAACATTATCATTCGATTCTCTTTTTCTTCGTAAAGATAAAATCGTGATATTTTGTAGTAAATTCATAATACATAATTTAATTTCTTAGTATCGATTTTATTACTCTTTTGGTAATGTTCTATTAACGATTTATATCAATCACACTTAACATTGTATTACACACCAATCGGATACCAAACATATAATTTACTCCTTTGGGAGTGACAACAATTTCATCTTCAAAGTGATGTATATTTGGCTCGATTCGGGCAGTGGTCAGACATTTTGAGCGAATAAATGTGATTTGAGTGTAGAACTAAATTTAGCCCCCTCCCCCTTAAACAAATAAACTAATTACCAACTAGAAACACAACAAAAGTATCAATGTACACTCAATTTTTTCAGAAAAATAGCAGTCTTACCTAAACTGATTGCCATATATATATATGTATATATCCATATATATATGTATATATCCATATATATATGTATATATCCATATATATATGTATATATCCATATATATATATGTATATATCCATATATATATGTATACGTATATATATGTATATATATGTATATATGTATATATATATAATAATATTTAGCACCACGTCTTACTACCCGTTCGGGTTTATATATATATATATAGTATGATGGGGGTGGGGCTAATGATCTAGATCTGGCCATTTGACCTTATCTTACTTGTTCTCTCCTGGCTTATGGAGGAATTCATTTCTGAGCTGGGGAATTCCATTATACCCAGATGATAGGATGATGATGGTGTAAAGTAGAAGGGACCTACAGTTCAACGTGGGATCCAAACCACAATGGGGGCTCGGCATACCACACACTCACTAAGCTTAAAGGCACACACTTTGCCAGAGATGAAGGAAGGGTTTGGTAATCAGATAAATCTGTGTCGGGACCGAGGATTGATCCCTGGACCCCTAGTACAGAAATATGACACCTTACTCCTTACTACCAGGTCCTCTCTCTCGCTCTCTCTCTCTCTTTCTCTAAGTGTGCTATATATATATATATATATATATATATATATATATATATAGAGAGAGAGAGCTAGATGTAAAGTCAACATCAGCAATGGCCAAGGTTGGTTTAACAAGAAGAGGATGCCACTGACTAACTCGGCCTGGAGATGAGGAATAAACTAGCGCAATGTTACATAGAAGCATTGATTTGTATGGCACTAAAACATGCTTAGAAACCTATAGGAATATAGATAAGTGGGTTGATTGGGTGATTAATAAAGTTCTATGAATAATCAATGAAAAGAGAACCATTCTTCATGTGATTCTGCGAATAAGATCAAATGGATGGGTTACATTATGATAATAAATTGGTTTTTGAGCTATGTCATATAAGGTAAGGTGGAATTGATAAGGGGCCAAGGAAGACGATGGAATGTAGCTGATTGATGAGCTCAGGGCTGGGGACTAGGGGGACTGTTGTACTATGACCCACTGAGCTGAAGGGGGCCCCATCGGGTGTCCTTAAGGACTATTTGTTTATCTAATAGTCTTGAATAAAAACAGCTAATAACTATTTCGCTAAGGATTCTTTTTTTAAACTTTGTACGTTTTGTCTCTGGCCACCTTGTTATTTTAAATGCAATACATAAGCTGCAACTAGAAGGTATTTTTGCAATCTTTTGCACCCTCCCAACCTCCCAATAACAGTTACTGAAGGTGGGATAGCATTCAGCAAGCTTGTTACGATTAAAAATTACATGCGAGCTACGAGCTAAGATGTTACAAGACCATCTTAACAGTTTAGCCCTACTCTCTAGAGAACACAATATGTCACGCAATATTGACTTTAGTGGTGCAATTAAAACTGTTCGCACGCTCCAAAAGGGTCAGGTTGAAGGCGCGCAAGGTGTTGAACGCCACAACTAAGATTGGACCTTCAACTGTGGAGGGTTGAAACTGCCACGCCCGTGTAAGGCACTGTGCCTAGTAGATAGATACCAACAGGTAAGATGGTTGGCGAGGTCGTTATATTTTATTGCAGTGGTTTGCGGTGCTTTGTTTGCTAGTTCGCACCCTGTTAACATAAAACAATACAGTCCACAAAGTTTTGTTTAAGTTGCAATCACGGTAATGATTCTGAAAGTCTAGTCAAGTCCGTGGTTTCAACAAAAACTTTACTGCAATTAAAGTGAGAAGATAATTATAAGATTCTATGCATACATAAAAAGTGTTACTATTAGTTACTCAACCTACAGAAAGTTATTAAATTACTAGATGTATCAGCTATCAAACTTAATACAACTGTAATATTTAACGGTTTTTTAGTTCTTCCCCTGTATATTTATTAAGCGTGTGGGGGGAACGAGAGGGGGCCCCAAAATTCTCATTTTAACAGGCCCCAAGATTTCGGTCACTGGTCCTGAATGAGCTCAAACAAGGAAAGAAGATGAGTTTTCTGGTATAAAAAAGGAAGCTACTTAAATTACATGCTTGAGGACTCAATTTAGACAAGGCAATGAATCAGACGAAAGACAGAACCCTTAGCAATTATATATGTAAATTTATTTAGATATATACATAAAGCGTGTTTGAAGGACTTCACTCACTGTCAAACCTGGTCAAATCTGAAATCAGTCAAGTGGGTCGAATGAAACTAAGAAGCACAAACTACTTTTTGGACTTAACAGGTTGCTGGCTTGACTAAATACAGGGTTTAGTGTACCACCCTTTATAGGTCATTGAAGGTATAGGCTGCTTTCTTTGTTTTCGCACAAGAGTCTTGAGAAATCCCCTGATTAGACACCGGGCAATTAAAGCATTACTGAAATGAATGTCTAAACAAACTTTATTTCCAGGCAAATGAAACATCTGCATGAAAAAATTATATATTTAATAACGTGTTTCTGCTCCGAATTTCCACGAAGAGTTTGTTTCACTAGACGGATAATTTTACGCTTCCCTATCCTCTATCTGAGTTTTGTTGTATTACCAAGAAATGTGCCGACCCGCTATTTCCTTTGATTGACCAGCAAATTGATGACTACCAACTTTCAAGAGCCCGTATTACCCCACGGATAACACCTTATAACCATAGGCCACGTCATGGTGCGGTTTTATGTATTCTATTTTAAATAAGAGACAAGCAAAACAGTTTTCTTATATTTAAAATAAATACAACAAAATTGTAAAAACTTTTAAACTAGTCCAAATTTTGCTGTTTTCAAATGAAGGATGTAGGTAACTACACCTAGAAAGGTTTTCCGGCTCAAGTGTAATCTTGTACCTATCGAATTTTCCGGTTAATCAGCTGTGAGATGAGCCTCGAAAAAGTATAGGAAATATGATGAAAAAACTGGACTTAAGTACTGTATTGTTCTCTACCTTTGAGATGAAAGTATTCTTAGAGCAATAAAGTATAACATCTAAATAATCTCTACCACAATTAAGGCTACAGCTAAAGTTGAGATTCAAACAAGAATCTGAGCTGTCTAAAGCTCAACGTCTAAATACTCTCGACCACATTTTAGGCTACATCTAAAGTTGAGATTCAAACAAGAATCTGAGCTGTCTAAAGCTCAACGTCTAAATACTCTCGACCACATTTTAGGCTACATCTAAAGTTGAGATTCAAACAAGAATCTGAGGTGTCTAAATTTCAACGTCTAAATACTCTCAACCACATTTAAATCAAGGCTATAGGCTATTTACTCTTTAAAGATTCACTTAGAAAAAAATGCTAACCTATTCCAAAGTAGACAATAGTAAAGATAACACGTGTAAAACGTTTAGTAGTAATTACCTAACACAAAGGTTTCCTCCTCCTTGACTTTAAACTCTACTCGAAATCTGAACCCATGACCTTTCACCTTGCATGTAACCTACATACACTACAGAAGGCGTGATTTATTGGCCGATGGGAAATATCTTTTCCCATGATTTTTGTAACGTCATATATGTAATGATTAGAGAGGAAGGGTAATTAAGCGCAACGTTTTGTTCACAATACGTCGAATTTTTTATTGCTCGTGCTATTGTTTATACTTTGCTCACGTTCTTAAGTAAATAATAGTAATTACGTAATTAATTGACTTTGATCAGAATGTTCATCGAAAACATGTTTGCGATGTATAAAAAAAAGGAAGAAGAAGTAAAAAGTTAATTTTGGACATTTTTGAGGTATTTAAAATATTTTTCAAATATATTAGAGCCACTATGTCAAATTAAAAACTGCGTTATGCATAAATTAACTATAAATATGATAATATACTAAAACAATTATTATAAAAGTGTGTGTCTTTTGTCCATTTTGTTTTAATTTTCCTTTTTGCTTTTGTGTGTCAGATTGGTCATATACTATTTTTCACTCTAATATAATGTATTTTATTCACCATTTTATATTACCTGCATTGGTAGGAACTGTGGATAAATTTCAGGTTCATTTATCCCGATTTGTGGTCTCGTCGGGTCTGGCTGATTGCTGGCAAGAGGATCGGGTCTGGAATTACGGTCTGGTGCCGTGAATTTTTTTGCCTAAATTTTATTTTAATTTAATTTATTTGAAGTATTTAGCATGCACTTTCTGAACCGACATATTATACACACATGACTTATAAAACTAACTTAAATCTAGAACAGACACAACCTCCAGCCCCTAGCCGTTAATTCATCACTATGAAAGGGCAAACCCACATTTCACCAATGATACAATTTTCGGAGAGATGCCAGCCATCAAACCCGGAACCCTTATTTTATCTAGCTAGAGAGACACGCTACTGATAGAGTTAAGGTGTTTGAATTTATCCCTAAAGGTTTTCCATTTTCTCTCCACGCAAATGCAGTCAGAGTTTCTCTAAATTATTTCATATTCAAATCTATTCCATCAAGGTATACATGCGACTAATCTGTACGGGTAGTAATACATAGATCACTTAAATAAATAATACAATACTATATTCAATTTATCAGCTACCTTATTATTATATGAAAAGTTTACTAAAGTAGGACAATTTAAAAAGTTACCAAAACAACTTACTTTCATATCTTAATACGTAAAGCATTGATTCACAAACTGTATGCTGCGGCATATTGGTGTACCACGAATCCTTCTATGGTGTGCTGCCAAATTTAGAGAACTATATTTAAACATAATAGCTCCGAAAATTAAACTTCCCACCTCTTGGCTAACATCAAATGCAACAAAGTGGGCAAAACTTAAAGAACTCGAACTTAAAATGAGTATCACCTTATCGTTTGCACGCCATAATATTACCGAAATAACTAAAAAAAAAAAAAGTTCAAGTCTCAAATTAAAAATATTGATTAATAAATAATCAATTTCGTTTGATTTATTATTTTATTTTTTATTTAAGAATGTAAAAATCATTAATAACATAATATATTGAATATCTTGACTAAATTTGCATTAATAAAAATGTTTTTTCCTTCAAATTTTAACTTCCTCTTTTTTTAAACTGGTGTTCGCTCTTTAATTCCTTCGAATGTGCCCCCAAAAACTCTTATCATTAAAAAGTGTGCCGCGAACACAATAAGTTTGAGAACCATTGACGTAAAGTAAAGTCATATTCTGCCACTTTTGATATAAACTATTAGTACGTATAAAGATAGTATTAGTGCTTTTTTTAAACATTTTCTAGCACAATAACTTACCACCCGTTCGGGTTGTACGCATATATACTAACAATGCAAATGGGTTAGGGATAAGAAAGGTTTAATTAAGAGGAAGTGTACTAAAATTTTCGTAGAGGAAGAGTTGAAATCCATTAAGGAAAAACCACTCCCAGTACACACAACTGGGTTTCGAACCTCGATATCCCCATCATCAGCAGTCCAATCTAATGCCATAGTGAGTGAGTTCTTAGACCAAATTAGATAATAATAGAATCGGGTAGTCGAGTTTAAATGAAAATGTGCCCATATTTACATGGAGAAGAGTGGGAAATTATGTAAAAGGTAAAAGGGGCCTCAGTCAGTATTCGAACCTCAACCTCTTCCTCTCCCGAGAAAAAAGTATAGATGAGCTTGACGTATATTCCGTGCTACCACCGATGCGGGTGGTGGTTTCCTAATTTTATTGTGTCTAAGACTTAACCTTGTTGGTATTAAAAAGTTGGGTGTGAGTGAAAGAACGTTTGGGAGAATGAGGGTTTAGGGGGAGGTAGGTGGGGAGGAAGGACCAGCACGAGTGTGTTGATGATCTAGTAAACTGTTGTTGGAATGGAATCAAAGTCATGATCAACCTCTCTCATGCTAATCACAGAGCAGGGATGCACGGATAACACCATGAAATTACAACTAATAACTTGGACGGACTCGGTCACCGCTCAGAGAGAGGTGGCTGCCCTTCACTTGTTTTTTGTATGTGTGGTTTTTTTTGTTTTTATTTGTTTTTTGTTTTTTTTCCCCTCGTGACCGCTGTATATGTGCATGTGAGTATCAGACCGCTCTTAACTATTCCGAAGCCTCTATCGGTCAAGAAATATCGCCCTACATTCTGAAGCAAACACCCTCCCCACTACCTTTACCCATCCTCCATCATAAAACTGGAGTTCCACATAAACAAGAGTCTTAAGGTGGGATTGTAAGGAACGCGAGCTAATGACAGAGTTTTTATAGTTTTTTTTTATATCAAAACATTTTCTTTTGTTAAAATAAATAAAATATTTCTTTGGTAGAAAAATAGAGTTTAATTTTCTTCACGTGGTGATATCAACAATAATTGTTGAATATCTTTCACTAGCATTAGTGGCATTAAATAAGAAACTTTTTAAATGAAGATAAAAAAAAATGTCATTGAATTCTAGGACATCCTTGACAGATATTCAAAAACTGTTAAGGTATCCATTCGAAGAAAATTAAACTCTATATTTTTATTGGTGACATACGTTATGTACTTTGACCCAAAAAAAACTACTGATATAAATAACCGCAAAAACACTAAGTACACTTAGCTCGTGTTCACCTCAAGGTGGGGTGCAGGGTAGTGCGAGCTAGGCTAATATTTTTTTTTTACAGTTTGTAAAACCAAAAAACTTACCACCTTTTCATTTTTAATTTAATTTAATTTAGCACCGCGTCTTACTACCCATTCAGGCTATACGCTTAAGTACTAATTACACTAATGGATTAGGAATTGGGAAGGTTCAATTTAGGGGAATTGAGCCCGCATTTGCGTGGAGGGAGAGTGGAAAACCATTTAGGAAAAACCACCCCCAGTTCGAACCTCGATCTTCCCACCTCGATGGTCTGGCTCGACACGACTGGCTCGTTAGCCAACTACGCCACCGAGGCGGGTCACTTTTTCATTGATATACATACAGTACAGTTTTGCTAATCCAAGGCTGCACTAGTTCAGAAGAGCTGGTGTTCCTACCCTTCACCTCCCTCCCCCACACCTCCCACCCATAGATTTGTTCTCTTCAACCCCAATAAAGATCACGATAGTGATTTTACATAAATACGCAATGTTGTGGGACAAAAAGAAAACACAGCACGTTAAGCCTAAAACAGAAACGTGTGATTTTAGATAGACTTGAAATAGGCGAGACATTAATAAAACAAACTACAGAGTTTGCGGGTGTGTAAACAGTTTTTTTTATGTGGAAAGAAACTCCGCAAAGATAAGTGAATGTGTTTCAAAATCAAATAAATAATAAATATAAGAATCAATTTACGTATGATAGTCTCTCAATAAATGATTAGATAATTATATTGTATAACTTTTTTTATCATCCCCTGATAATCCAAACGTCGTCCTTGATTAATTTTGGTTCGAATTAGCAAGACCGTGCTATATGAAAATAGCCTGTATGAGTAGTAAAACATGGTACGCACACAACCTTATTTTTAATGGTATTTGCTTATTATTTAAACTCTTTATTTAACAATATATAATGAACCGTATGGATGAGAATTTATGAGTAGCTACTTATAGAGTTTAATCCTTATAAATATAGGCCTATATATATATATATATATCATCGGCCGTCTTACCACCTATTAGGTTATAAGCATATATGATAATTATTCTAATGAGCTAGGGATGAACAAGGAAGCTTTTCAGAGGTAATCTACCCACATTTTTATGGAAGGAGGATGGAAAACAATTTAGTGGAAAAAGACCCACAGTAGACCCGACCGGGATTTTAACCCCAGCCTCCCCGTCATCAGCAGGCCAGTCTAACACGAGAGTGACGCCTTAGCCCATTCGGCCACTGAAGTTGGTTTCTGAGATGCAACTCACGGGTGTAGTTGCGGGGGATTTTAGCGTCTTTGAACCAACTTCTCTTCCACCCCAAAAGCTTGTTTTTTTTAAAAAATATTGTTTTGCCATGTCAAGTCGATTTGATTTATTATTTGTGTGTGTTGACTTTTGTTTTAGTGCCTAAGAAAAGAAAATAGTATTTACATAACTGTACTAATAAAATGGTATTTATAACACGTTAAATGGTGAAGAATAGAGCTGCTAGCATGTAGATTGGACTGCATGGCATCTATTATAGGTTAGCCACCTGTATCGCATATTCATCTATAGAGTAGTATTGCATAATTTTGGGACGCGAAAACTTACAAATATAAAAGTCGTGATTGAATATTTAACACTATCGATCGCAATCAGTTTATACTTTTGTTCTCTTAAACGTGATATTAAGGCCAAAACTACATTCGCAAATAAATAATATTTTTATCATAGAAACGCCCCTAGCCCACAGAATATATCTTTTCTTCACCTCTGATTTTAAATGCCTCTAAAATACATACATTAAAGCTAAATTAAATAGTCTTTGTATATATGAAAACTCGTTATTAACTCTTCATTATATCCCATTGTTTACCTTCGCGAAACAATATTATCTGATTGTGTAATGAATTCATTTTTTGTTTGAGTTCATTTAAGCAAAGCAATAACTTGACCCTCTAGGATTTTAAATATAGCTTCATGTAAATTATGTTAATCGGTTGTAATCATATAAACATAGAGTCAGTGGAATATATACTTTTACAAATAAAGTACATTTTTCTAAAATTATCTATACCTATAATATTACCTTGGCTAGTTTAAGTGTGTTGGGTTTATTTGATGTGGGAGAAAAAAAGGTAGCTCGCTGAACCACTGATTTTCGGAAAGTGAACTTTAAGGTTATTTACAACCAATCACGCACATACACACACCCAAACACACACACATATTAAAAAACATCAACAGGTATTTTAAATATATTTTAAGTTGTAGTTTTTTTTTGGCAAACAATTTTTGTAAGTAAGTTGTTAGGGTTAAAATGCAATCTAATATTTCTGCACACAATTTTTATTTCTATTAAATATTATTTAGGAGACCATTTACGAGTGCTCACATATATTTTTTCTTATAAACCAAAATCTCCATAGTAGGGGATGGATCTAAAATCTACTAAACCTACTTTAATGTATTTAGGTGGGATCAAAGGGGACGAGAGAAAATTTGTGTTTTAAGTTTAATAGCAAAACTTTTTTTTTTGCCAAAATAAAAAAAAATTCTCCAGTAGAAACTTAGAGTTTAATTTTCTTCATATGGTTATATCAACAACAGTTGTTAAATATCTGCCATGATCATAGTGGGTATTGTATGAAAAACTTTTTAAATGAGTAATATTTGTCATTAAATTCCAGGACACCCTTGACAGATATTCAACAACTATTGATGTTAACGTTTGAAGAAAATTAAATTCCATGTTTGTACTGAAGCAATATTTGATTTATCTACCTTTTCTCTCGTCCGTACACCTCCACCTTTAAGAAACCATTTCATTGGTCTAATGATCTAAGGCGTACTCTCGTAAAATAATGGCGTGACGGGAAGATGGAAGTTCGTATCCCGGTCAGGTGTATTTGAAATGGTTTTTTTTCCTAAATGTTTTTCCACTTTCTTTCCATGCAAATGTTAATAAACCTCCTCTAAATTCAACCCTCCTCATACATAAGATTACTACCCTGATGAGTTTAAAAACATGGTGCTAAAGGAAAAAATAAACTTACCTAACCGGTAAGTGATTGAGGTTCGCACCAGTCCTTGGTTCCTATCTCCTGACGCGTGTTTCCTAATGTCGTCCCACCATGACTTGTTGAGACATGTGACCGTGACCTCAAGTCACTTTGCGTGACTCGTGATCTATTTCTCTCGACGCAAAAAAAAACAAACAACCGAAGTGACGTAACTTCCGCTCTCAGGACCAAAGCTTGCGCAAATGTCGCACAATGGTCTCACACAATGTCACTCTCAATTTCACCTACCTGTCTGCCTGCCTGCCTGCTTGCTTACCTGTCTGCCATTGCATTTTAATTGTGATTACACACTTCTCATTTCCATTTATTTTTACCTGGCATTGACTAACATTTGTCTTGGTTTAAACTCATTTTATTATTTACGAACTTCTAAGTACTGTATTTACATAATATAAGTTAGCTAACGCGCTAGTTTCATGTTAAGCTAGACTGTAGAAGATGGGGAGATCAAAGCTAGGAATATCGGTCGGGGGTAGTTTTCCATGAATGGTTTTTCACTCTCCCTCCACGCAAATGCGGGTTCACTGCCTCTAAATTAAACCTTCCCAATTTCTATCCTATTAGAGTAGTTAGTACGTAAGCATATAAGCCGAACGACGAGGTGCTAAAAAAATAGACTATATTATTGGACCTATTTTTAAATGCACGTATTTAAAACAAAGTAGATCCTCTTTTTCAAATATTTTAAATATAGATTTTAGGCCTGTCTGTGGCAGGTTGATTATAATACTAGCCAACCTAACAAAGCCTAACCTTCAATAATAAAATAAATGAATTTAAGGTTAGGGGGGGCTTTTTTTGTGCAACAAAAAATAATCTTTATGTCTGTTAATATGTAAAAGTAGAAAAAATGAGAGTGAACTAAATTAATTATGTTTTTATTTAATAAAAAATAAATTAAATCCAGTTCCGTTAGGTTCTGTGCTGTGATCTATACAATAAGTGTGCAAAGTTTTAACTTTCTAGGTCATCAAGGGGATTTTTTTTCCTCTTCAAATTTTAAATATGGATTACTATTATGGACTTACAGTATTATGGCTATTACTAGAATTTTTAATAAACACAGACTAGATCCCGAGACAATTAATTCAACCCTTATTGTGAACAAATTCAGAATTTAATAAAAACAAAATCATAGCTGACGGTGACATTTTATGCTTATAATGTTTTCTAAGATTTGAGTTGGGAATTTTAAATACTAATTTAGAGATTAATACACTATATTATTAAATATTATAACCTACATTGGCAGACACATGGATTAAAAATCATGCTAATATAGTCTAAAATGCAGTTGAAATGAGGTCGTGGTTTGAATCCCGGCCAAGTATAATGAGTGTTTTTTTTCACTAAATTATCTTTCACCCTTCCTCTATCTATGCAAACATGGGTCAATTTCCTCTAAATTATACCTTAATTTGTTGTATTATTTTGTAAAAAGCGTTTCGTGGTTACCCCTGTCAAAGCTGGGTACTTCTACTTGTTAAATATATTTATATTTTGTCATCAAACATTAATTTGATCTTGAAACGTAGTTTTATTTTTGTAATAATGGGCGCCTTTATGGGTTTTTTTTCTACTTTTTATAGTATAAAGTCGATTTTTTCACCTATTTTGTTGGACAAGAACCAATGATTTCATCTTATGTTTTTCCTTATCGCGTTTATCGGTAAAAAAATTTCAAATGATAGAATGTATGATTATTTATACGAGTAATAAAGGAGACGACTGTTTTATCACGTCCTACCCAGAAAATACGTTGAGGTGCGAAAAAACAAAGGATAAATATCTATGAAGTTAAAAAAGAGAGAGAGATGGGAATGTCATCATCTCAGATCAGGACAGAACGAAAAGATTGAGAAATGGTTCATTGCATTTAAAAATAAAAGAGAAAAAACAGTAAAAAAAAATAGAGAGAAAAGAGGAAGAACTCAAAGCTTGGTGACTAAAAGGTGAGTGCGGGTCTACGAGAGATAAGAAAAGGTAGGCCTACAGTCGATTCACAATAGGAGTGGTGGTAGCCGAATATTGCTATTGAAAACATTGGTTGAAATTTATTAATGTGGAACTAGTTACTATTTTCTTAGTAATGCAATATTATCTATAAAACAAGCTAATAAACGCTTCTAATAATACTTTACTAAGGATTCATATACAACTATGTTTTTCCGTAATTAATTGAAAAGACAAAATATATTAATATTACTATTAGCACCGCGTCTTACTAACCGTTCGGGTTGTACGCACTTATACGCTAATGTACAATGGTAGGGTGAATGTGAGATGAAATGGAGGACCTACAGTTTAACGTGGGATCCGAACCACGGTGTAGGCCTGGCATTCCCAACATTCACAAGTTGTGATTAATACACGTCTTGTCAGAAGTGAAGGAAGGGTTTGGCAATCAGATAAATTTGTGCTGGGACTGAGGATTGAATCCCGGAACCCCAGCACAGAAGTCCGACACCTTATCCCTAGACCACCAGGTCAACATAATATATTAATATATCTACTATGCATTTGTTTGGTAGATATAGAAACATGAGAGATTCTAGTTCATGAAAAAAAGTTAAAATTAAATTATATTCACACGTGTACTGGCCACCAAAATAAATAAATGTTCCTTACAACCTAGAAAAAGCGCCATACAAAATACTAATTTCAAACTAAACGTTTTTATTTTGTAAACACATGCTTATGAACACAACCTAACACGCTTTGTATGACGTAAGTAACCTCCCTTG
Organism: Timema bartmani; assembly: GCA_902151455.1. NCBI lineage: Eukaryota > Metazoa > Arthropoda > Insecta > Phasmatodea > Timematidae > Timema > Timema bartmani. Next base: position 221,160 of record CABFWB010000615.1, on the reverse strand, counting down.
TTTTGTCTGGTTCACCATGTTTATTTATGAATAGTAGGCAGCCTTTTAGAAGCTATTTTTGGTAAAGCATTTTTTGCAGACGCCACTTCCACAAAACAGAAACATTCAAATGGTTATTTTAATAAGTTCATATTTCAAAAGCAACTGATGAAATGCCACATTTATAGCATCGAACTGTATGGAGCAGAAACTTGGGCTCTTAGGAAGATGGAAAAGAAATACTTGGATAGCTTTATAATGTTGTGCTGGAGAAGACTTGAGAAGATTAGATGGACAGAATGAGTGACAAATGATGAAGTCCTAAGAAGAGTGGGTGAGAATAGAACCATTTTGGATGTGATTCTTCGGTGCAAAAGAAACCGGATTGGGCACATCCCTAGGAAGAACTGTCTTCTGCACGTCATAGCAGGAAAGGTTGAGGGAAAGAGGAGTTTAGGAATAAGGAGGAAACAAATACTAGATGACTTGAAGGAAACAAGAAAATTCTGGAGGCTGAAGGAGGAGGCCAGGATCAGGGTGCATTGGCGGTCTAAAGTTCACTGACAAAAGAAATTGACCTGTCGTAAGACAGAACACCTGATAGTAATAATTTCAAATATGTAAAAATGCTTAAAAGAAAGAAAAAATTTGAAACAAATCGATGAGAGATTTTTTACTACCAAATCTGGCAGTAGCTCAACATATGGTCTTTCAGATCATAAATTTGGCGAGTACATCTGGTAACTTTTGCTAGTTGTTAGTTACCATCACTCCTATGGCAAATTGAGTCTAAAGTCTGTTCACCGTAGGAATTGTTTTCTGAAAGGCCTTTTTCCCTACCAGAAAGCTATTATATAGTAGGATATTGGTAGGAAAAAAGATCTTTCAGAGAGTAATTCCTACCGTGAATGGAGCATACGTAAGGAACACAGGGACAAGGATACTTGGTAGAACTTGATCAACACGGCGGTCTGAACCAAAAGAAACAGACCACCGCATTACATAGCGTCTCAGGGCGGTGACAAATATCTCCATTGTTTAAAGCTATGCGACATCTGAAAAGGTGAAGTTCAAAATACTTTTTCACGTCCTTAAAGATTTCTAAAAAATAAATCATGATATCCTATACCTACTTTCATTTCAGTACAGTTAAAAAAAACACACACACACAAACACACCAAAAGAGGATGTATAAAATATTTAAAAAGTGGAAATTTATGATCTTACTGGACAAATAATTTTGTGAAAAAAAAAAGATCATAAAACATGATTTTGTATATATTTTTTAAATAAAGGCAACGGTTCTGAAAACTGTGTAGTCCAGTTTTATGTATTAAGTAGTTCGAACTTATCGTTAAGTCACTTGATATTCTCTGCTGAACATCAAGAGTTATCCTAACAGAGAGAACATAAACTTGGTGTTTCGTCCTTCTTATCTCAGTCCGGCGACTTGTTTATGCTTCTTTCAGCTCATATAGTGTCTGCGAAGTATTTATTCTTATTTTAAGTGTATTTATTGAATCGACAGTAGAGTAGAATATATATCTTTAGGAAATATGTAGTAAATCAGACCAGGTTCAAGTGGAAAACAACTCTCTAATACTTCTTTTCTCAATAAGGGTGTGGGTCTTAGGTCACATGTAAGCCAAAGATGACGTTATTGTAATCTCCCACCTCATTGGTAATATATAAACATCGGTAAAACATCTTATCCATGATAGGCTGACATAAATCATCTTACTATAGGCCTGTGTATAATAAATTATCAAACATTCCTTCTACTTTCATTTCTGAGAATTCTCTCTATCTTACACTGCGTTTTAGTACCCGTTTGGGTTACACGCATATAGGTATACATTCCTAAAAAAAAAAAAGGAATGAGGGAGGTAAAGTTTCACATGGAAGGTAACTGCACTTGCGTAGAGGGAGAGGGGGAAAACATTTAGGCAAAACACTTTGGTTATTTAGTGTGTTTAAAATGTCTTATCCAGTTCAGATAGATTGTCTCAATATTGACATAATACGACAAAAAAACTTGATTATATCCAAATTAACAAGATTTCAACGTATGTTTAAAAAAAATTAGATGTCTTAACACAAATGTACTATCAGCTATAGTTCAAGAAAGAAGGGATAGGAGAGGAAATTAAGAGGAACTGCACTCGTACTGTAAGTGAGAGCTCATTTGTAGGGTGCTTTACACTGAATCAACATTCAAATCTCAGTCACGGTGAAATTCACTTCGGTGGCTGCATGGTCTAACGCGCTACTCTTGTAGTAAGACTGCCGATAGAGGGGAGATCGAGGTTTGAATCTCGGTCAAATGTACTGAGTTTTTTTTCAAAAATTATTACCACTCTCCCTCCATGCAAATGAGGTTACACTTCATGTTTATATAACCTTCCTATTCCCTTAAACCATTAGCGTAATTAGTACATATAAATGTATAACCCGAACGGGTAATAAGACGCGGTGCTAAGAAGAAAAATAAATCACGGTGAAATAGAGGATTTTTTTGATAAGATTAAAATGTTTATCTTTCTGTCATGAAAATAAAATAAAAAATCAGGTCCATTCCTTTAAAGTGTCGCTCGCGCCAAAACAAGATTGAACCGCAGGATGACCTGTATCAGTGGTCACGAGGATTAGGGCGTAACCCTTGTCTTTCATGGTTTGATATGATTGGAAGTTTAGAATTCGAATCCCGGTTCAGTGTTATGAGTTTTTTTTTACTAAATATTTTTTCCCACTTTTCTTTCAGGTAAATACGCGAACAACCTGGCTGGATAGTAACATTCTGGACATAAAGATAAACAAGAGTATGGTTAACATCAACTGCCAACTATTCAACATTATGTCAACGTCCTGACAAATTAGAAATAGTAGGATTTTGTAAGAAAGAACTTTTTATAAAATACAAACTTTTTTTCATAAACATTTTATTTTGTATCCCCACGTTGAACTACCTGTTCAGATTATAAGGCATATATATTATATTACTTTAAAGTGGTAGCTATGAGAAAATAAGTATTTTAGAGGTAATTTACCCGCATTTGCGTGGAAGGAAATTGGGAAACCATTTAAGTAAAACGACCCTCAATAGACCCAACCGGGAATCTAGCCCCAATCTCCCCGTCATCACTGAGCCAGTCTAGCACGAGAGTGATGCCTTAGACCATTCGGCCAACGAAGCGGGTTTTGCGATCATCATCGATAACATTTTACTTTCTTTACAAGTATTAATAATATCGTTCAGAAGTGACATCAGCAGATCTCATAAGTTTATGTATAGCTATATGAAAATTATATTCCTTGACATTGAAAAATAGCACTTGGACATGGGAATCGAGCTCAGGACCTTTTATTTAGAACACCAATGCCCTAACTAATGAGCTATCCAGGAATCGTCCCGCACCCAAAGTCATTCTTCACTCATATTTTAAGGTAGAGTCTGTGATGGACGTTTGGAAATCATCAACTTCATATGAACGATCAGTTAAGATCACGAGCTATCAGATGATGCAGCCAGTAGTTGAATTTTGGCCGCCAATAGTACAATAATTACAACTGTACGAATGCGCATATCATGATGGATAAAATAAAGCTGACGATCTCAGTGCGTCCATAACAAACTCTGCCTTAAAATATGAGTGAAGAATGACCCTGGGCTTGGGACGATTTCTGGATAGCTCAGTGGTAAAGTATTGGCGTACTAAGCCAAAGTTCCCTGATTCGATTCCCATCTATTGGTGCCATTTCCCAATCTAAAAGAATATGATATTTAGAGGCGGCTTTAACCGTAACTATTAAATATAATAGCTTTGCTATTTAATCCATCATTATATGAAAACTATTTTCTTTATTTAACTGATAAAATGTTCCTTCTTAACTGAATCGGACTGTAGATTTTTTGTATTTATTTTTTTGCATCGCGTCTTACTATACGTTCGGGTTGAACGCCAACTACTACTCAATACATACAGTTGCAAAATAAAGGTTTTAATATTAACATCAAGGTAACGACACTAGGCTGCTTTCTCACCATAATGACAACACCGGGTCAACTTACGAACAATGCCTCGTTAACGCTAGATCTCGATTTTCACGCGGCTGTCGAGACGCCATCACAACAACAAAAACCTGTCTTGAAGTTTAGCGGATTATAAAAATAACAACTTGAAATAAGAATATACGGGGGTCGAACTGTCTTTGTGAAACGCGCGGGCCTATACATGAACCATCATACAGGATGAGGCCGAAACAATTAGACGATTAGTAACTTGAAAATAAATACTTTAATTGCAAAGTAATTTTTTTTAGCGTCATCTCTTACGCTTATGTACTAATTATGCTAATGGTTTTAGGGATTAGTATGGTTATATTTATAGGAAGTGTACTCGCATTTGCGTGGATATAGAAAGTGGAAACCCATTTTGGAAAAAAAAACCTCAGTACCCCCAAACCAAGATTAGAACCTCGAGGCAGGTAAAGTATATATTTACCAGCTAAATAAAAGCAAACTACATACTACAATTTTTAACTTTTTGAAGATAATGTCGCTCAGGTGAGTTCCACCGGACGTCAGGCAAACCTCAGAAAGTTGTCCATCACTTTCTTCAGCATAGATCGTCTGATAGTTTCCATCCCACACTGTACAATGCGGCGATATTCTTTATTTCTATAAGCGTCGAGTAGGCCTAAAAATTACATTTAGGAATGTGGCATAATTTGGAGATTTTATCCATGTGAAGAGGGTATTCCAAATATGGAATCTTTCTTTGACCAGGATCAATTTTAATAGCTTGCTTTATCACATGGAGGACACACATTTTCCCAACAATAATTTATTAAAATGGATTTCGCACATGTTTATAAGCTTGACATTAAAATAATTGTTGCAAAAAAAGTTTCAAATTTTTGGAAAAAAATAGGGATAGTGTATTTTGTTTTACATACGAAGCCTAGTATTTTCTTTCTTTTTATAATAATAAGATGCTTTTTTTTTATCACAGCGTCTTACTACCTATTCAGGTAATACACATATGTACTTATTACGTAACTGTGTTAGGGATGCGGAAAGTTGAATTTAGAGGAAGTATACCCGTATATGCATGGAGGGAGAGTGGAAAACCATTTTGGGAGAAAACTAACCTCAATAGACCGGACCGGGATTCCAACCCCGATCTCTCTATCATCGGCAGTCCAGTATAAGCTATATTGAAATTATTTTTACTTATACAGTGAAAATACAGATTTTATTAAAATGCCGCCACCATCAGTATTAACAACTTTCGATGTGGCCCTTTTAATCAAACGAGTTTGACAAGCCTCATATAAGGCGCCACTCTCGTAATAGACTGGACTGCTGATGATTGGGAGGTCAGGGTTCAAATCCTGGTTGGGTGTACTGAGTGTGTTTATTTTCCCTAAATGTTTTTTTCCCCTTCTTCCAAATGAGTATACACTTCCTCTAAATTCTACCTTCCTCATTCATACTTTACTAGCGTATTTGATATACGTTGGTCCAACCCGGACGGGTAGCGAGACGTGACTAGGAATTTAAATGTACGCTTTGAAAACACTTCAATGAGAAATTTAAACAGAGAAAGGACTATCTAAAAACCCGCTTCGGATGCTGCGTGGCCTAATGCGCTACTCTTGTAGTATAATGAGATCGAAGTTTGATTGTTGGTCAGGTGTACTGAAGGTGGTTTACTAAAATGGTTTTACACTCTACCTCTATGAAAATGTGGGTACACTTAATATAAATATAACCTTCACCATCCCTAAAAACCATTAGCGTAATTATTACATAAATGTATAACCCAAACGGGTAGAAAGACGTGGTGCTAAAAAAAATTAAAAAAGGATAAAAGCAAAGCATTGAAACGTGGGTCTGATAGACTACAAAAAAAAAAAAATGGTGCGCTTTCGATTCATCTACCTTGTGCGATTCTGATATACACCAAAGCAGGTACACAAATTCGAGCTTTGCGCTTTCAGTGCGTATTCTAGACCGGGAAGCCGGTGCCCGAAGGCGTCTCAGTTGACATGTGACACGCGTGTCCAAGTCCCGCCATCAGGTATTCTCGTCATGGTGGAGCTACTGTCCGACAGGGACGCAGGGGCCGGTTACTCTTCAGGAGCACCCTCTTTAGTTCTCGTGACTAGACGTGGTGTGGCGTGGGTACAAGATGTGATGATCTTCTACTTGGATTGCATGCGTGAGCAGGTCAGACTTCCTCTGACCACGTTGGAAAGATAAATAAATCAATCATTTTTCATTCCTATAACCGAGTGTATGAAGCGTTGCTTTTGAATGAAGCTTACTGGCAAACTGGACCCGGAGAGGAGGAAGAAACAAGTGCAATATCAACAATATGAAGCGTTGTTTTTCATGAAGCTGAGACATGTTCACTGAATAAAAAAGGAGAACACATATATGTACAGTACAGCTTTGAGATGAGGTGTTGAAAGAGAGTAGAGAGGATAAAGTGGGGCACATCGGGTGACTAGTGAAGAAGTTTTAAGATTATTCAAAGAAAAGAGAACCATTCTTTAGGTGATTCTGAAAAGAAAGGCCAATTGAATTATTATTATTATTATTATTATGTGTTCTGTTTTACGACAGGTCCATTCCTTTTGTCGGTGACTTTATACCGCTAATGCACCCTGTCCTCTGTCTCCTCCTTCAGCACCCAGAATTTTATTCTTTCCTTCAAGTAATCCAATATTTTAACTCTCCTTCTACCTAAGCTCATTTTCCATCCAACCTTTCTTTCTATGATGTTGTGCAGAAGACAGTTCCTCCTAAGAATGTGTCTGATCTGGTTTTATTTGCACCTAAGAATCGCATCCAAAATGGTTCTCTTCTCACTCACTCTTCTTAGGACTTGTTTATTTGTCACCATGTCTTCCAAACTAATCTGCTCAAGTCTTCTTCGGTATCACATTTCAAAGCCCTCCAATTATTTCTTTTCTATCATATTATGAGAAGAAAATTAATCATGGGGTGAGACCATAAAAGGTAAAGTTAAAGGCGGATGAATACTAAGAATACGATGGATGCAACTGGTATATGAATTCAAACAAGGAAAGAAGATGCAGTTTAGGGATATACAAATAAATCAGCTCACAGGGAATGTTGGAGGATTCCATTTGGACAAAGAAGTGGACATATAGAAGATCAGAACCACTAATAATAAAAATAGAAGAGCGTTGTTAAGGTCAAATATAAAATAGTGTTGTTCAGAAGCCAAGTGATGTGAGTCAGTAAACTCTAATTTTACACATGCGTGTGGTTTATTGGTTATAAAATAACAAAAAAATAATATTTACTATTTTAGTCAATATTATTTAAATCTATGACACTGTCTTCCATTACGTCATTCTATAATTAATTATTTAAATATTTTGGCCACTAAAAAAATGATAAACGAATTTAAATATCAATTTAGTTCAAAGTAACTTACCCTAATTACTGTACATGGCTTCTGAACGGTCATATATCTTGGATCCACATCGGTAGTCGTAGGGTCTTAAGCAACCCTCTCTCAAAATATACTGGATTGCCTCTTATGGAAAGGTTGGGGTTTAAATCTTGACCTAGTGTGCTGAGAGTACAGTTAATTGAATGGCTTTCCATTTTAACTTCACGCAAATGTGTGTACACTTCCTCTAAATTCTAGCTTTTTAATCCCTGCCCCATTAGAAAATATATGTGGATATTCATGAGGATAATAATAAACTCTACACTAAATTGTATCTTGACATGATCCGGGTAGCACTCAAAGGTATGATCAGGCCTACCATGTCAGTGGACTCACGGATAAAGACATCAGTCACGCTTAGTCTGGTGCGCAAGTGATGGGTAGGTTAGAATTAGAATTCCTGTTGGCCACAGTGAAGGTTTTTTTTCTTTAAATATTCACCCATCCTCCCACCCCAGAAATGTGGTTACATTTCCTTTTAATTATACCTTTCTACTACCTACCCTATTAGTGCAAATCTGACAATACCCCGAAATCGTAAGTAAGCTGTGGTACTCACAAACCCCATCTGAAACTAGGTGACGGTTTCATAGTATTTTTTCACGGATGAATTTGCGTGGGTGGAGAGTTGAGAAACAATTTAGGGAAAAAAAACGCCTGAAGTACATCCGACAGAGTTTCGAATCCCCACTCCCCCGTCACTGTCAAACAAGACTAAAGCCAAATTGTTATAGGAAGAGACTTATCTTACATCTAGGAAATTTACTAAATCTACTTTAACGTATTCATACGTTAATTTTTTTTATAGTTTTTATCAATACCCATAAAATAACATCAGTGATATATTAAAAAGCCATCAATTTTGACCACAAAAATTATGTTTTATTTTTCTATAAGGTCCTTTAATTTTTTTTAGATGAACCTGAAGTTTAATCCGCGTGCTCACCGATACTGGTAATAATTACAATGATAGATTCTCAACTTGTTCAGGGAGTGGTGTGTACAATATACATGGATGTGCCGAGGTCTATAGTTGTTTATTACTGATTGCTACTTCCTCATGAGTCAGCGCGGTACAACTAACTACCTGTCGTATGGTCCGGAGGGTGTTTCTATTCCCGCCCGCCCCCGCGACGCAGCCCTTTTTACGAGTGTAAGCGTCCGGAAGGATTTCAGCATTAATATGTGTCCGGTGATTCTAAGAAGTCAGGAGCCACCAAGAAGAGACGTCACGTGAAAGACAATGGAGACTGCCACAGTGTTTTAAGAATGATGCGTTCTGTGCGACCAGATCTTTTCAGATGCAGAAATGAACTATTTCCTTTCGACATACAGGAGACGAAAGTTTAAAATAAAAATAAAATATTTCCCCACATCTTAGAATTCGTCCTCGTTACAATAGTTACGCTAATGTAGTACGAATGAGAAATGTATAACTTTAGAGAAAATATACTCTCATTTGCGTGAAGAGAGATAGAGAATGGTGGGCTATTTAGAAAAATATACCCTTAATACACCTGACGGGGGTTCTAACCCAGTTCTCCCCGTCACCGGGAACCCAGTACAAAACGAGTGTGACATTTTAGACCACGCAACCATAGATGTGGGTTTTATAAAATAGAAAAAAAAATTAAATGTTTGTTAGAGATTTAGATAAAGTCCCTCAGATAGGAGTCGGACTTTAAACATAGGTTCACCGATCCTTTAATTAAGGTCGATTAGTTAATAAAATTGATATATTCCTAGTCATCTAGTTCGTGTACAGCTTCTATCTGCATTGAGATTAGGATATATTGATAAACGTATATCCTGATATTCTATGAGTGGCTTAAACAATTACTTAATCTACTCTATAAAATTAGGAGCTTGAAAGTTCACTGCCGCATTTACAAAAGTACGTCACCTATTACTATCTAAAGTTAGTTATATCCAGTCCACCTCATTACAGCCTATCTGTATCTCGAGTTAGTTATATCCAGTCCACCTCATTACACACTATCATTATCTTGAGCTATTTCTATCCAGTCCACCTCATTACACCCTATCTCTATCTCGAGCTAGTTATATCCAGTCCACCTCATTACACCCTATCTCTATCTCGAGTTAGTTATATCCAGTTCACCTCATTACTTCCTATCCCTATCTTGAGCTAGTTATATCTAGCCCACCTCATTACACCCTATCTCTCTCTTGAGCTAGTTATATCCATTTCACCTCACTACACTATATCTTGAGCTAGATCTATCCATTTCACCTCACTACACACTATCTCAATCTTGAACTAGCTCTATCCAGTCCACCTCATTACCCCTAATTTCTTTTGCATTCTAATGTGTCTGCGTTTAGGTGTTCACAATGTATACAATTAGTCATGATATTACAAGCAGTGGGAGGGGGAGGTGTTCAGCAGTCACTAATAATAACTGTACGACCATATTTTATGTCAACGGTATTTAGACTACATGTGATTTAAAAATGTGGTATAAATACAGTACATAAATAAGTAACCATTCAGCCAGTCAAGCTAGCTGATCCAGCCAACTTATGCTGTTGTTTCTCCAATGTAGCCATACATATTATTGACTACAGCGTTGACATCCTCTGGTCCTTCGACGAACCGGAAACACCAACGGATTGTCTGCTACGAGGCACGATATCCACGCTTTTCATTTATAGTTTCCTGTGGTATTCTCTACGTATGACCGTATCTTACACTTATACGTGGAGAATAACCAAGTGACCCCACACTCTTGAATTCTGGGAACATCCTAATTCAATAGCTTCAACAACAGGCGCAGTCTGCTCGTGTGGACAATATATACTTTATCATAAGATTTACATGAACTAGTTAGAAAAAAAAACGTTCAAGTAAAATAGTGTAAGTACACTAGTTGACTGAGTTATTACTATAAATATTTTTTAGCTCCACATCTTACGATCCATTCTGTCTATACGCTTATGTACCAATTACGCTAAAAGGTTAAGGCACTTAGCTCTTTTCATTTGGCGTGGAAATGTAGAGCCATGATAACAAACAGTTATCTTCAACAATTTTTATTGCTTTGCACTTTTATTTTCGGAAACGCTTTGTTCAAGAATAGAAGCATGTTGATTAAATTATACTTTTTATATACACACCTCTATAATTTTAACAGTGATTAAATAACGATAAAATTGACATTTTTCAATAGAAAACTGCCGGCCTCACAACAAAAAATAATAAAATGTAACAATTTATAAACATCAATAAATTATCTTAGAAGGGGTGTTGAAAATATTAACGTAACAATTTCACTCGTTCTCGAGAAAACTGATATTTCCAAACGTATGTTTTTTTTCCACAAGACCTGCCTTGTAGCCAGCGCCACCTACTTTTTCCGCGATCCATCTTTTCTTGCTGGCACGGAAGGATACTTTGGTCGCTTGTGAAGCCATACCACGCCTTTCACCCTCCCACCTACCATCCCACAAAATAGGTTTTAGACTTGCACTCGACAGGGCCAAGGGCCTTAAGAATGAGGAAGGACGAATTCAGAAGAAGTGTACCCACGTTTGAGTGGATAGATAAATAGAGAGAATGGGGAACCATTTAGGAAAAATCACTCTAAGTACACCCGACCGAGATTAAACCACAATCTCCCCACTATCAGCAGTCCCTCTATTGTGAGAGTGACATATTAGACCTTGAGGCCACCGAAGCAGGCTAAGTTACAGTAAATCAAGTGATTTAAAAATAAACAGTAGGGAACTTCATACGGACTTTCTCACTCTATTGTTTAAAAATGGAGATATGTACTCAAAACTCGTAATATATGTGAAACGAAATAATATACACTAGCAAACCCAAGCATAAATTGCACTATACTTATGTAAAACATTTTTTGAGTCCCGGTTTTAAATTTTATAATTTTATTTTTAAAGAATTAATGTCCTCATTTGTATGTTTGGACCGATAAAAAAAATCAATATTTGGTCAACGATGGTCAACACTACGTATTAAAATATCGACTTCTGGCTAAATTTTTTTGACTTTTTTTAGGTATTGCACAAGTTCATATCATCGCATTGCTATTAAATTCCTCCTTTATAAATTTTGACCAATAAAAAATGTAAATATTGACGATTGACTCTAAAATGGAGATAGATAATTGTTGCACAAACATTTCTCCTAAGAGGTTTAGGGAAAAATAACATAACTTTTTTAGTGACTTACTTATATTTAATTACTCTATGGCATTTGAGAATTATTGCGTTAAAACTTAAATGGTATCTTCTTTACAACTAAAGCTCACAAAATTGTATTAATATATTTTCCAATATCTCAGAAACTGTTGGTTTTATAAAAATATATTGCACATAAAAGTTTTTAATTTTTAATAGTACTACCATTTTGCAATGATAGATTATTTAGTATCTCAAATAGATACGGAAATTTCAGCTTCTGTAAAGTAACCTAAAAGTCATTTTCATGGGAAAATGAAACTAGCCAGTTTATTTATAATCTTAATAAACGCCTAAATACGAATTTTAGTCAAAATCGTTAGAGCTGATTTTGAGAAAATCGATTTTTTCTCTTTTCGCCCTTTATTAAACAACTCATAATTTTAAGTTCAAATAGACACACAGACAGACGGCATTGCTAATACCACTTTTTTAGGGTTCGGGGGGTATTGAGACGTCGACATCCATCAACATTTCGGGCTAGATATTTTTTACGGTCGCAATACTTTACCTTTTGTGTTCGAAAAGTTAAAAAATATAAATATTTGCGTACAGCTTGAAAGTTATTGGTTATATAAAAATATGCCTCGAATAAAATATTTGTATTATAAATAGATCTACATATTTGTAATGATAAGTAATTTCATATCTCAAATAGTTTCGGAAATATGATAAAAAATGAGAATTTACGCATCAGACCGGAGCCCTTAAAATAATTTGGCCGAAATATTGAGAGTAGCCATTTTGTTTGTAATATTTATTAATCTTTATAAATGAAATTTAATCAAAATCGTTAGAGCCAATTTTGAGAAAATCAACTTTTTCTCTTTTTGGCCTTCAGTAAACTACCCTTAATTTAAGGATTAGATATCCAATTCCAAAAGCCCCTCGGGGCAACCCTATGAAAACCCTAGACACTAAATTTTAGCCCGATCGGTAAAATAGTTTAGGCTCTAGTTGGAGGTACAGACAAACAGATAGACGAGAATTCAAAAACAACTTTTTCGGATTCGGGGGGTCATGAAACGTCGAGATTCATCAAAATCTGGAGTTCGATTTTTTTTGACGATCACAATACTTCCTCTACCTGTAAGAAAGCGAGAAAGAAAAAAAATAAATACACACCCGAAATAGGGGACACAAAGATAAGTGCGTCAATATCGTCTAGTCTTGTTGAGAAAATGTACCCAAATTTGAGTGGAAAGAGAGTGAGAAACAATATATGTGAGACAGACCCTCAGTAAAACTCAGCCGAGATCTGAAACCCGACATTCCCGTCGCAGTACATCCAGTATATTGCGTGAGTGACGCCTTAGACCGTGTGGCCGTCGATGCGAGCAGCCCGTTAATAAATATAGCCGCCTACCAATCAGGCTTGCCAGAACTCTATGCAATCAATTATACTGAGTAGCGATGTGGAAGGTGAAATTTATATGGAACATACTCGCATTTGTGTGGGGGGGAAAGTGGGAAATAATTGGTGAAAAAACTACCCACAGTTTAAACACCCGGGAACCCCGACCTACCTATCACCGGCTGGCAAAATTATATGACTAGATTTAAATTAATTTAAAATAGTTGAAAAACGATACATAGACACGGGAATTAAACCCGGGATCTTTGGTTTTTCACGTCAATGTTCTACCAATGAGCTATCCAGGCTTTCATCTCATGCCCGGGACACAGCAGACAAGAGTAAGAAACAGACTCTCAACCTTACGGGGGTTTCACTGCGCTCCTTTTGCCAGCTTGAGTCCTTCAACATTGGGCTTCGCTAGTGTCACTGCTGAGTGATGATAGGACTAACAGCAGCGATCTTAGTGGTGAAGGACTCAAGCTGTCAAAAGGAGCGCAACCATTTTAACCTGGAGGTTGAGTGTCAGGGTATATTATTTTGTCTGTGGCCCTGGGTCATTCTTCACTCATAGTTTAAGGCTGACTGAGGATGGACGTGTTGAGATCATCAGCCACATATGATCGAACAAATGTATCGTGAGCTATCAGATACCACAGCCATCTGAGACTCGGGAATATGTTTTAATTACAATCCTGTATTGTATACTTGGTAGAATAACAGCCCTCCTGATACAAATAAATGTATGTGCTATCTAATAGCTCGCGATATCAATTGACAGTTCATATTTAGATGACGACTTCACACGTCCATCACAGACTTGGCTTTAAACTATGAGTGAAGAATGACCCCGGGCGTGGGACGAATCCTGTATAGCTCTGTGGTTAGAGCATTGGGGTACTAAGCCAAATGTCCCGGGTTAGATTCTCGTGCTAAGGTGTAATTTTTCAACTAATTGAAATTAATTGAAATGGGGTCTCCTCCATACAGACTATCTCGTAATTATTATGAATTGCAACCTGTGTGTTGATGCTCAAGTTTATATGAGCTTGAAATTTAGTCATTATTCCCTGACAGTAAGGGCGTAAGTAATATTAGATAGGTGAACTTTTAGAAATAGATTTACTAACATATATTTTAATATTGCACGTGTGGGCTACAAGAATCATAGCCCAATAGTGGAAAGATTAGCAGGTGTTAATGTGCCGTTGCCCAGGAGACGCCCGAATGTACTAATCGTACATCCTTTCCATGGAGGCTCTTTCCATGTTACGATGAGATGAGATGATAGTGATAATGAGTATGAGGGTGTAGAACCAGTGAAAGCTCTTAAACCTAACTTAGGCCTAATTGACCAAGCCCTGATGACCGTTGGGTTAGTTCCCATTCGGTAAAAATACTCGGGGTACAAGCTGTGAATCAAACCAGGGACCCCTAGGTTCGTAGCCAGGTGGACTGACCACTACACCACGGGGCCGGTATCTTACTCGATGGTATCAAGAAATCGAAAGATCATTGCCGCACTTACAAAAGTACGACACCTAGCCCTATCATGAGCTAGTTCTATCCAGTCCAAATATATATATACACGTTTTCCAATTAAACGATGATTCATTTAACCAAGTATTCTCTTTCACAAATAACAGAAAACGAATATCCAACTTTGATAATATTGTACACATAAATCCTTCTATTTTTGCTAGAGTTTCAATACACATCCATTGAAAAGGCAATTCATTAAATCCACTAATGAGTACACGCTGCACGAGACTTGCGTTTCAGAATGTGGTTTGTAAATCACGATTAAGATGTACTCCAGAGATAAAACCCAACGCTCACTTAAACGTCTATTTTGAAACATCTACTCACTACCGAAGATGCGGATGAACGAAAGAGAGAAAACAGAATGAACTTTTGCACTCTGATCTGTTCCGTATATGTACTCGGTGTGTATACGAGTATACTGAACACTGGCCTATTTATTTTCAGTAGACAATCAGTACACAAATCGGTAAACATAAAACCATAAAATTTCGATGGAATACATCCAATTCATTATAAAATTAGTACTAAAAGTTGGAAGATTAATTTTATCATTTAGGAAGGAGTTGGGAAAAAATATCAACAATTTACTGTACACTTTGAGTTTATGTGAATTTGAATCTTACATTACATTCCTGTGCAAATTTCAACATTATCTCGGTCATGAAGGCTAACACATGTACCTATATTTTGCCATTGGTTGATTGATGACCTTATTTATGCCCAACATCTTTGTTGAAGTGCTTTTAGTTTTTGCGGATATATCGCGATCCGATAAAGTTTCAACGGAATTTTCGTTTTCTTTCAGTTCACTGCTTACACACTTCCATCCTTCACTCATGTTAAGTAACATCAGTTTTTTTTTTTTTGATTTATTACAGTGGTGCATAATGAGTCACTTATAAAAACTACATATAGTTATAAAAATGAATATGATACATATGTTAAAAACTATATATTTTAAGATTAAAATAATGTTGAGAGAAATAGCTCAAAGCATCTTATAGTAGACTTAATTGAAGATGAGTTGTAAAATGAATCTCGATCACCATCATAACTATATAAGTATAATAATAATAACAGCTTATCTTTTAACTGTATCAATAGTAATTTTTCACATATTCTCTTGATTCCTATTAGAGATAAGGATATATAATTATAATATCAGTAAATTTAAGCTATCTACTCTGGTTTTTGTGAAGAGGTGACACACTTGTAAATAAATTATTTAGACCTCTTCTCAAGTCACCGTAGATTCCAATAACCACTTTTCCCTAATTTTAACCAATTATTACTACGTTTATTGTCGTTTATTGTTGTTTGTTTGAAACTGTGAAAAATGTAGCCGACTTAGGTATTATTTAATTATATAAGTGTAAAAATTGCCTGCTATTAATTAATACTTAATTTCAGAGGTAACATATAATCTTCTTCATACTAAAATCCTGCAAAAAGTTTATAACTAATCTATAACTGAGTATTAAAAATGATTATGGTATTAACAGTTCTATTTTATTCGAACAACTATACCAATATTATATTTAAGGAAACTCCATATCATCAGCATGCAAGCGAGCTATACCCACCGAGTAGACGCTGCACATTGGCGAATATAGTGCCAATATTCACGGATAGAGGGTGTCATGTGGTCGGCACAGTGAACCCACTGGTCGTTAATCTTAGTTTTATAGACCGAATCGCTGCTTCTTTATTCAATTAACTCCTCAAATGTCTTCAAAAGGCTGAGTTGACTTCATTGCAGACTCATTGCTTCACAGAATTATTTTTTTGAAAGCGCTGGGTATCAAACCCGGAATCACCTGATCTGTAGCCAAAATTCTTACCACTAGACCACAGAGGTGGTCGCCAATATAATATATATATATATATGATGGAATTTTGAAGAATATTTTATTTTAAGATATATTGGTCGATAAATTAATTGGGTCGCCTTTTCATTGCTTTGTGTAGGTGACCCAAAAACATATCTTGTTCTAAATATCTAGTTCATTCCCAAATAAAACAATGAGTGGGCTAAACTAAAAATGTGTATGAAAAGTATGTAACGTCGTGTACATAACAATAGGCTAGAAAATAACACCCACAACAACAACAACAACAAATCCCAAGTTCCTAACATACGCTCATGCACCCTCTATAATCACAGACCGTGGAATCAATCATCTTGTGCGCGTAAAGTGTACCTCGGTTTCAGGTACAATAGAATGGCCAGTTTGTGTGGGTGGATGGTTCTGACTTGTAACCCTCTCTCCCCACACCTTTGCTGCATTCAGATATATATCTGCTTGTATATTTAGAAAAAAAATAAAATAAAAATAAAACTCTGGAGCTGTTATTGAAGCGATGACCTTTTAGGTCACGATATAAAGTAATGTTCAGAGCATATTTCGCTACTTGATTTCTAACAAGATAACTCCTTTAGCTTACAAAATTATATAATTCTGCACGCATTTTTGAAAAAATACCACACACAGTTTTGCTAAAGACCAACGACGGCTTCGCTTTAGAAATCTATAAGAATAAAGGAATATATTTTGTATGACCAGCTTCAGTGGCTGAATGGTCCAAGGTAAGTGGTTCCCAAACCCAGGGTCGTGTCACTCAAATGTGGGTCACAAAGATGTTCCTAAAGGTCATGGGAAGGTCTCTAATTATTTAGCACCGCGTTCTTACTACCCGTTCGGGTTATACGCTTAAGTACTAATTACACTAATGGATTAGGAATTGGGAAGGTTGAATTTTAGAGGGAGTGAACCCGCATTTGCGTGGAGGGAAAGTGAAAAATCATTTAGGAAAAACCACCCCCAGTTCACCCAACCGAGATTCGAACCTCGATCTCCCCGTCTACGGTGGTCTGGCTCAACACGACTGGCGCGTTAGCCAACTACGCCACCGAGGTGGGTAAGGTCTATAAAAAATTGTCAAAAATTATGAAATATCACAATTATAAACACTTAGTTTAACTAGTGTATTATAAACTATTACTGCACTACTGGCAATAGGATCAGTGTTGAAACAAACTTTTGAAACACTCTTGTACTCTGTAATTTAGACCCAGTTCAAGGTCCAGCCCATTCTGACTTTGGATATTGAAAAGGATCTTTTCCCTTTTCTGACAGTCTAGTTCACCTCTGTGAACAAGGTCTTTTAACTATCAAAAATAAAGCAAGTAATAGCCCAGATACTCAAAGTGATCTGCGTTGTACTTTGTTTATCAACATAACACTCAAATGTGAAGATATCTTTACAAAACGAAGCAGGATCACACTTGTCATTATCATATTTTGTAACTAAGTCACATTTTCAAGGGAAAATATTGTGTGATTTTATATTTTGTAAAATTAAAACACTAATGAAATTGATTCAAATGAGCTAATAGTCTTTATCCATAAAAAATAAAAACTCAAAATAGCTCTTCCCAAAAATTAAACAGCATTATAGTGGCCAATGAATTAGCAATTTTTGGCCACTTACCGATCATTGTAACCAAGTCCCATTTTCATTAAAAACTGTGATTTACATTTTATCTAATTAAAATTTGCCATCGAAATTAGAGTTATATTAATTAGGTTTTTGTTATTTAAATTAATTCATTAAGATAGTTGAGGGAACTAATACGAACATAATGGGTAATCGAAACTACATATAGTGGCACTTTTGGTCATCAGACTGGAAAAATATTATACTTAGGATCGTGATCAAAAAAAGTTTGGGGATACTGGTCTAAGTAGTCACTCTAGTGTTTGACTGGTCTGCTGAATACGGGTAGATAAGGGTTTTAACCTCAGATGGGTCTACTGAGGGTGGTTTTCTCTAAATTGTTTCCCATTCTCCTTCCACGTAGATACTGGTAGATCACCTCTAAAATGCTTTCTTTCTCATTCCTACCCCAAAAGATTAATTACCAGTGGTGTAGTCGTAAATTTAGTAGTGCCGGAACGCAAGGTCGTAGCAGTCTCAAAGTTGAAGTGGGAGTCCGGGATCCCCAACCACCGTAAGAGAAAAAATGTTACAAACACAAGTGTCTTTAGGAGCTATTTGGGGCATTTTTTTTTTATGATTACTAAGGCAGAAACTTACTTAACGCACTTCCCCTAAAATTCCAGGAATTCACATAGAGCACTTTAAATTTCATCAGAATTTATTGATTAATAGCATGAAAAAAAGTTTAACATAATATTGATATAAAATCAATTAGTTAACTTGGAAGTGCATAGTATAAAACTTCACAAAAAAACTTTTTGTTTAAATATTTCTTCACGAAAAGCAGTGTCGGAACGGCGTTTCCCCTTTTTCCCGCTCCTATACACCCCTGGTAGTTACCATGCATGCGTATAACCTGAACAGGTAATAAGACACGGGGATTAAAAAATAAATATATAATTGATTTAATATGGAGAAACAAATATGTAAATTCTCAAACAGAGTGTTTGAAACAAATGGATCCCAAAGGTTCTTGTTCTTCAGTTTTCACCCACATGGCACTTACCATCTTATTCCTCGACGTCTTCCGGACTGTTCGGCTGTCGATGGCGATAGTAGTGATGCTGGGTGATTCGTAACAATCTTGATCATCATCATCAACAACACTTCAACGGAGAACTCTTGTGATCGTGATCCTTGTTGTCATGATGATCATTCAAGTGTTCTTTTCTAATGGATCCTATCGCTACGTTGGATCTGAACCGCAACACTCTCTCGGAGCCGATAATGTTTCACTCTTGTGCGAGGAATAAGAACTACAACTCCAAAGCCATTAGGCAGATTCCTTTTCTTTTTTTTTCAATGGCATGCCAAAAACAATTTTTTTAATGTGCTTGTGTTATGCTGTTTTAATAACGTGGGAATATTTCTTGTAGGGCTGTATACTTTTTAATTTGTTAGACCAGTGTGTTCGTTTTCTCTTTAAAATCAAAGAGTTAGCACAGTCTTAGAAGAAAAATATCCCTACGAGCTAAGGTGGGAGTATAAGGAATGCGATAAAAGTAAGCTTTTTTGCAGTTTTTATAGCAAAACATTTTTTTTAGGCCAAAACAAGTCAAATATTGCTCCGGTATTTAAACAGAGTTTAATTTTCTTCACATAGTGTTATCAAAATTTCTTGGATATCATTTAAGTGTGTCTTGAAATTTAATGACAACTTTTTTTTTCTTCATTTAAAAATGTTGTCAAATAATGCTTATATCTATAAGTGTGCAAGTAGGCATTTTTTCACTTTTGATTCGAGTTCAATTCGAGTTTGATTAAAAACATTGACTTGTTTCGAGTTCGAGTAGTATAATTGAAGCAATATTTACAACTATAAATATTTCAAGCTGTATTTTATATAGAAAACATTAACTAAACTCAGAATTTTCGCGGAAAAAATTGAAAATTCTTAACAATAGAATTTTTTGGAGTTTTGTAAAAAAAAATGTTGCTTGAGCATCTAATAAAACTCGACTCGAACTCGAATAGAAAAAAAAAGTTTAATTTTCTACAGATTGTATTCTTCAACCGTTTTGTAACACATATAATGGGCATTGCTTAATTTGAGGAAGACTTTTTCTATTAATTTAAAAAGGTTTTGGGTCAAATGTCTTAATGCTTATTACAAATATTCAAGATTTTTTTGACATTCTGTTGATATTAATTACCATTTGTAAAAAAAACAACTCTAAATGGATCTGCTGGGTCAATATTTTATTTATTTTGGCCAAAAATGGTTATTTTGTCATAAAAACTGGAAAAAAAAATACTGACACTAACTCACGTTCTCTTGGATCTTAGTTCACAAAGCTATAAAATTGTTTCAAAAACAGATATTTTGTCATTCATAAGATATGTATATTTATTTTTATTACTATTACTTTTAACGCAAGTGTTGGTAACGACTTCATCTAAGAAAGAGGTTTGATATCTTAAGGAGAAATGCACCCACATTTGTGTTAAGAATGGGTGTCAAAACCACCGTGAAAATCACACGTGGGAAACTAAACACCGTGCACTCGACAGGAATTTAAGCTTCAACATCTTCATCTTCGCATGCTAAGTGTAATAATGTGAGTATAACGTCTTAGAATGCGTAGCCACCAATTCTAATCATAGCTCATCTACACACAACATTGTATTCTTTTCAACCTCTCAGGTTGCCGCATGGTCAGTAGATTGGACTGTCGATGACTGGGAGATTGAGGTTCGAATCTCTGTCTCAGTTGGGTGTACTGAGAGTGGTTTTCACCAAATTGTTTTTCATTTTCCCTCAACGCAAATGTGGGTGGACTTCCTAATCCCTAAAACTATCATCGTTATTAGTACATAAGCGTACAACTCAAATGGGTAGTGAAACGCGATGCTAAAAAAAATATTTAAAAAAATATGTATATATATATTTCTTTTCAATAATTCTTAGAACATTTGAATGAAGGGAGAGCTATCAAATTAATGTATATATATATTTCTTTTCAATAATTCTTAGAACATTTGAATGAAGGGAGAGCTATCAAATTAATGTATATATATATTTCTTTTTCAATAATTCTTAGAACATTTGAATGAAGGGAGAGCTATCAAATTAATGTATATATATATTTATTTTCAATAATTCTTAGAACATTTGAATGAAGGGAGAGCTATCAAATTAATGTATATATATATTTCTTTTCAATAATTCTTAGAACATTTGAATGAAGGGAGAGCTATCAAATTAATGTATATATATATTTCTTTTCAATAATTCTTAGAACATTTGAATGAAGGGAGAGCTATCAAATTAATGTATATATATATTTCTTTTCAATAATTCTTAGAACATTTGAATGAAGGGAGAGCTATCAAATTAATGTATTGGATTTGCTGGATTGAATATTCCTCATAAAATAAACCCACTTCAGTGGCCGAACGATCTAAGGAGTCACTCGTGTTAGAGTGGCCTGCTAATGACGGGGAGATCGGGATTATAATCCTGGTTGGGTCTAATGAAAGTGTTTATTTTTCTAAACTGTTTTCCACTCTACTTCCACGCATATGCGGTTATACAACCTCTAAAATTCCTCCTTACTCATCCCTACCCCACTAGCGTAATTATAATATGTGCGATGATAAAAATAAATAGAAGAGGAACTAAATATTGTTCTCACTATATTATTGTTTTAGTATAATTATTGTTACTTTCATGAAAAATACATATTATACTTTGTAAAAATAAAATAAAAATCAATTGTCCTGTAGAAGCACAGTAGAAATCCAAGGAACCTGAATATTCCTGTTTAACATTCCAATACTGTGGGAATTGGAAACTAATTTCGGCCTTCAACAAACGAATGTGTTATTATAGTTTCGTGTCAGGATTGTTGAGCAGGTGATGGATCGGAGCAGAATTTATTCGGTGGTGTCGTGAAGCGGTGTAAAACCGGGCCACCTCGGGCGAACACGAGCGAACGAGAACAGATCACAAGACCCAATCCTCGCTGTTAACTTCGTGAGTGAGAAGGTCGCGCCCGGTCTTTATCTAGAGCAACTCCTGGTGGCCGGATCAAGAGCGGGCTCACACTCATTCATGTGGGGTTCGTATTAATTATGTATTCGTTAACGATATTGAGAACTTGGCCATTGAATGGGGGATCCTTCTCACTGGGTTCTATAAGAGGAAGAATGGTACGCAATTATTTATTTGCGGTTTTTCTTAAGGTGGGAGTGTAGGTAACCAAAGAGAAGGTCTGTGTTTTTTGCAATATTTATACAAAATAAAATGTTGGTCAAAATAAACAAAATATTCCTCCAGTAGAAACTTAGAGTTTAATTCTATTCACGTGGTGATATTAATAGTCGTTGAATATCTGTCAAGGGTATTCAGGGATTTAAAAACAACTTTTTCTCTTCATTTAAAAAGTGTTTCATCTAATTCCGCTATGATCATAAAGAACTGTTGATATCACCATGTGAAAAAAAAAAAGCTTTATGTCCCTACTGGAGTAATAGTTGATTTATTTTCACTAAAAAAAAG
Source organism: Timema bartmani (assembly GCA_902151455.1). Lineage (NCBI taxonomy): Eukaryota > Metazoa > Arthropoda > Insecta > Phasmatodea > Timematidae > Timema > Timema bartmani. The sequence goes on along the minus strand of CABFWB010000615.1, from coordinate 198,569 downwards.
TTTTGTAATAAAAACTACAAAAAACACTTACCTTTTCTCGCGTGCCCTACACTCTCACCTTAATATATATTCGTGAAGGGTAGTGTGGACTCAGCTATTGAGTGAGGATCCTTTTCACAATATTCTACAAGGGAAATAGCAGACATGGTCTCACTATCCTCCATGTGGGGTGATTCTTAATGTGTGTTTGTGAAATATGGGGTGCAAATTTTTTAAAATTATATAGGCTTATTTATTTAGTTATAATTATTTAGTAATTTTTTTCAAATTAAGTAATTTGTGTAGTTTCTAAAATGTTCTCTTGATTTTCACTTTTTAAATAGTGTAATTTTTTTATCAATAACTCTAAAAAGTTTCTATATTGAAATGATTCCTGATACATTAAAAAAAATGAAATTAAGTCTATTTTTCGAACACCTTATATTATATATTCCAGGACCATTGTGAACCAGCCTTGCATGTTTTTTTTGGTGTTTTTTTTAACTTTCGATATCACGTGCTACAAGCATATATATTAGAAGATTTGGGAATATAAACTCCGTGGCCCTCAAGGTACCACGAGCTAGACCCAATTATGAAGTAGTTAGAATTAGTCCAATTTCGTATGATATAAAAGATGTTTTAAAAAAAATATATTTTCGTGATAAATTAAGATTAAATTGTAGAGTTTCACATTTACTCCTCTTTATTTCTCTTGTATATTATCTTTCTCTCCTCTAGTTTTGGTCAAAAAGGGACAAAGGTAATTTTAGTTTAATAAATATCTACCCACTCATAGTCATAATATGAAACAATGCTATATTACTTAATTAATGTGGAAACAAAGATTTTAGAAGTGGTATGTACGAGTGTTTAGATTAAATTTGGTTGAATTTAACTTTTTTTTTTGTCACCGCGTCTCATTGCCCGTTTGAGTTGTGCGCATATGTACTAATTACGCTAGTTTATTAGGGATAAGGAAAGTCAAATTTAGAGAAGGTGTAGCCGCATTTATGTTGAGAGAGGATGGAAAACCATTTATGATAAAACACCCTCAGTATACCCCACTGGGATTTGAACACCGTTCTCCCCATCATTGGCACTGCTATCTATTACGAGAGTAACGCCTTAGACAATTTGATCATCTTAGCTGGTTTGGCTGTAATGATTTTTTTTTATAGGGCTTATATATATTTATTTAATTATTATGTGCTCTATTTCTATCTGTTTATACTTTGTGCTGGTACGGAAAAATAGGGACCACACTATTATTATTAAAACAGTTAGTGATTAGGGTGAATTTATAAGAATAATAATTATTCTATGTAAAGCTGTCCCAAGTGTCGTTGGTCAAATTCGAACTCCTGTCTCGCATCTCAGATATTAGGTGGGCCACGCATTTCAGCTGAACTTATCATTATTAATAATTTTTATTCCCTTATTATAGTAACCGCGCAGGTGATACGCATACATTAAATTACTGGTATAGGGTTAAGTAAGGTAGAGTTTTAGAGGGAATGTACTCGCATTTGCGTGGAACGATAGTGGGAAGCAATATAGAAAAGACACCCTCATTACAACTGACCGGGGTTTGAACTCCTCTAATGCCAATATAGTCTAAAACGAGAGTGATACGTTAGTACATGTGACCACAGATGTGGCTCTAGGCTATATCAAAAAAACATATTAACACAGCTGATACCTGCATCGGTGACCTAATGGTCTAAGGCATCATTCTAACGATATACTAGACCGCCAATGACAGGATGATCGGGGTTAGAATCCCGGTCGGATCAACTGATAGTGGTTTTTCCTAAATATTTTTCCACTCACCCTCCACTCAAAGGCGGGTACACATCTTCTAAATTCAACCTTCCTCATCCCTAACGGATAAGCGTGAAAATAAAAGTGCAGCTGATATTTTAGATAATAACTTTAGATACAAATGTATCTTTGCTTGATACAGCATTGACGAAACCTAAAAAAAAATATGTAATTACGCGCAAAATAAGAATTATTAATTAGAATGAAAGCTAAAATGCAGTGTCGTGACTTAAAATGTTGCCAGGGTAAGCAAAGAATGTTAGAAATTGTACCTGTGATGTATTCTTGTCCACTTGGTCTTTCTTAGCTCGGTAAGCAGGCCAACTACCAACTGAGATAAGATGTTGGACCATATGCATTATTAGTTAGTGAGCTATTAAAATAAAGATAGTTTTGGTTTAAACACCTTCTGATAAAAAAAATAGATGGCAATAAGTAAGCTATGAAAAGTGAGTCATCATAAGTTTTAAATAAAGAGGATAGTTTCTACTATTTGTCCCAATTTCCCTAAAAAAAGTATTTTAAACTAGTATTTTCGCTTCTAAGAATAGCGATGGATCGGTAGAAGGAAGAAATCGACCGTAAAGTATCGCCTCTAGTCTTAGGTGTTCCGATCCCATAGAAACACACACCGACGAACATCAATAATACCGTGGGAAAGAGAATAACCGAAATAACCACAAGGAAAACATTGGATCCACATATGCTTTTTTTTTTTTACTAGTTCATTTGGATATATCTTTCACACATACATAAAAAAAAGCGTATCATGACTTATGTGCAAAATAATAAAATAGTAACGAAAGAAGAGTGAAACACTAAATAACAATAAAAATCATAATGAGATAATTCCCCTCCTCTCCTAAATTCTTAAATTGTTTTATACGTTAATTATCGAGAAGCAGTCGGATCTGGTTCGTCACGGTAGTCACGACCTAAGAGAGAAAGAGTATGTAGTCGTTGGAAAACCCTTCTAGATTTTAGAGGAAGAAGGGGTATTATGCTACAACTATTTTATGTATGATATTCAATAGGCACGGACTTTAAAACACATTTCAACGAGTTTAAACGGGGAAGTCCTTTATTCCCCTTAGTCCAGTGGCCTTCAATTTTTTTTTTTTCAGTTGCGTACCACCTCATTTATAAATATTTATATCAAGTATACCAATAGCTTAAATTCTGGAAATAGATAAATAAAATAGTTTAAACCCTATTTTATGTCAACGTATTAAAGGTGTAACATTTCGTTTACGGGATCGCGGAAGTACCCCTAGTAGTGAAGCCACGTAGTAATATCCCAATTCATTACGTTCAAGTTTCGGGGTTGGATTAGATTTATTAGTCATTAAAATCATCATTAAAATAATTAATATTATTAAAATAAATTCAAAACATATAAATTATTCCTTTACTTAAACATATTAAAGTTCCTTGATCAATATAAATGCATGCATGACTGGCCGATATCACACATAATATAAGAATATATCTACGCGAGCTGTCAGGATTATCACGTTTAATTGGATTAATAAAAATCAAATCATAACACACAACGCTGAATAAGCCTGTTAATAGCACGAACTACCAACAGAGGATGGGGTGAGCTACGGTAAAGAAAAGATGTTATAAGATTTCTACCTTATATAACTTTCTACAACGCATTACAACCCTCTCCCATTCCAAACCCTTGTTTACTTACACAGAAGATTTCTTCAGCCTGTCCGGGAAAAATAAGGATGAGAGAGTGATTAAATATTTTGCAGTCCTGCATCCAAGATAATGTTAAATATAGTATAATTTTGAATATCTTAGCGTATTAAATTATATATTATATTTATTATAAATTAATTTAAGGATTAGATTAAACAATAACATTACAACGTGCACTTTATGAAGTGACTGATTGTATTAGCACACGATTTATAAATTAACTTGGATCTTAAAACCATGCCTCCCTACTGTTATTTCATTACTGTGAAAGGGAAAAAACACATTTCATCAATGATAATCTTTTTGGCTGTGGTGACAATTTGAGCTTTGGACTCTTAGCTTAGGAGTCAGACACACCAAATAATAAAAATGTTTGAACTTAAGTTTAATTGATTAATAAAATGTTTTTTTAATTAAAATCACTCCGTCTATTATAGCTAGTTATGGAAGAAAGCAAAGCTATGCAATTAAGTATATATGAAAGGAGAAGATTAGGGGATGAATGATTGTAACTAGGCAAATCAGCCGTACCTAGTGCGGAAAGCCAAAGGTTTTGGGTTCAATTCCCGTGTCCAGGTGTCATTTTTAAATCCATTCGAATTGTTAGTTATACTTTCCATGTCAGGCTACAAAAATAATTTATTTTATAACATCCTCCACTCCCCAATACCCTCACCCCTTTTCGGACCAAATATCTTCCTAAGCACCTTCTCTTCGAAAACCCTAAATTCGTTTTCGTCATGTAAGGTAAGAGAGCACGTTTCACGCCCATATAGAACAACCTGTAAAACTATTGTTTTATATATTCTGAGTTTTACATTCCTGGACAGCAGATGAGATGTTAACCCCTTACTGACCGAGTAATAGCATGCATTTCTTGACTGTATTCTTTTACTCATTTCTACTCCAATAGTTGCTAGTTAAAATTGTTTGTAAATATTCAAACTTACTAAAGATGTCAAATAGTTTGTTGGTCACAATACTCTATAAATTATTCCCTGTGTAATCATAATTATAGTCAGTCTTTTCAACGTTCACTTCTAAACTTAATTTCTTACTAGCTTCTTGTAAAAAGTCTGTGTTTCTTGCAACACCTTTCTTACTATTGCACAACAAAGCTAAATAATCTGCGTGTTTTAATTGCTGCATTTGACCGTTTAATGTCAACCCTTCCCTAATCTCTTGTGTTACTCTAATAACATACTCAAGATTAAAAAAGTATTCGGGAAAGTGCATATCCTTATTTCTATCCATTACATGTTTCGAGAGTATCTGATAAGTGACAGCCAACCTGTACCTTGTCCCACGTATCTTTCAAAACATACCTCACTTAACTTGACAAGTTTTTTATGTTTTCCTAACTTAAAAAAAATTCCAAATTATTTGTTTATTTTAATTGAATCTTTGGTCTTTTTAGATTCTGATAATATTTATACGCTTAAGTACTAATTATGCTAATTGTTTAGGAATTGGGAAGGTTGGACTTAGAGGAAGTGAACCCGCATTTGCGTGTAGAGAGATTGGAAAACCATTTAGGAAAAACAACTCCCAGTTCACCCAACCGAGATTCGAACCTCGATCTCCCCGTCCTCAGCGGTCGAGCTCAACACGACTGGCGCGTTAGCCAACTACGCCACCGAGGCGGGTATTTTTAGGTTCTAATCGATTTACCGTCATTATGTGTTCCCACTTTATTAATATTTGCCTATTAGTATAAATCTGATCCGCGTTTGATCTATTTAGTCAAAAACTACAATTATTTCCTCTGCATCAATCTCTTTAAAATTATGTTGGGTATAATTTTGTAACTTGTTGGAAGTATTGAGATACCTCTATAGTTATTAAACTCTGTTTTATCTCCCTTTTTTTGAAATGGGTACTATTATGCTTTTCTTTCATTCTTGTGGTAATAGATAATAGTTCCATATGGAACATAGAAGTTGATGAATTTCTATTACTAACATTTCACCACCCCCCTTACCGGCCCCAGGCCAGGGCACCTGGCTACCACGGTCACCCGGGTTTGGTTATTTAGGCTTAAGTTAGGTTTAAGTGTTTCCACTGGTTTCACACCCTTATACTCACTATCACTATCATATCATCTTATCGGGACATGGAAAGAGTCTCCACGGAAGGGATGTACGATTAGTACATTCGTGCGTCCCCTTGGCAAAGGTACATTTGTACTGGTTAATCTTTCCCCTACTGGGCTACGAATGATGTAGCCCAGACGCGCAATATTATTACCACCTCCTTTTATTAACTCCACTGGAATTGAACCTATACCTAGAATTTTATGATTCTTTATCTTCGTAATAGCTTATTTGACTTCACCATTACTTGGCTTTGGGACTAGTGGCTCACCAATATGGATTTCCATTTCTCTGGCAGTATATTTGAACAAAAAAAAAACTAAACTTGATTTGTGTTCTTAATGTTTTGTAGTCTAGTAGAATCCTTGTGTGTGTATATACGCCAAGAGTAGACAAAAGACGGTTGGGCCACGTGACTCACCGGTAACATGCGCACTAGTTGGTATTCCTGGCGGCGCCCATCCTCCCCCGCGCACGGGAGACGCTTGGCGCCTATTGGCTGGATCGCGGCGCTCCCCACCTATTACGTTGCCGGAGAGGGATCACGCTGATGGCCTCCCTTGATTGGCTGCACGCCAGACGTGTCGCGGGCCGGAAGAAGAAACTAATTATGTGAATGAATTGTAACGTTCTTCAATCGTCCACCACGACGGAGAAAGCATCCGGTGATTTATTTTAGAAGGATGACGATAAAATGAGGATATTTATATGATATGATTTTGGACTACAAAAGATATAATGTTTATGGTCAAAAATAAGCGAAAAATCCAAATAAATATATATTGAAAAATGTCAAAATAATCCCAAAAAATACAAGCCATTCTTTCATACTTTTGTCTATCCATCCAAAATTACTTTATCGGACACAACTCAATACTTCTTAAATGTTTTCCCACTCTTACTCCACGAAAATTCAGTTACACTTTATCTTAATTTAACCTTTCTCATTCTCAACACATTAGCCTAATTAGTAGATATGTATAGCCCTAAAGGATAGTAAGAAGCCGTGCTTAAAAAAAGTAGGCCTTGTGAGAACTTAATTAATGATTCTTCACTCTAAATGTTTCTCGTACACCTACTGCGTTTACTACGTTTATCACAGCAGGCCCAGCTCAATTCCTGGCATCGTATCTGTGTTTGTGTGCAGGGGCGGATCCAGGTCATTTTCCTAGGGGGGTCATAGTTATAAATAACATAGTTACTTGCAATGCTAGATTTCTGTTTAAAGCCATTTAATAGTTTCTCATTCATATTTGATCTTATGTATGTTTTAAACCGTGGTCATTCTCTCAATTTTTTTTAAATCAGATAGATTTTATAAACTATTTGGAGTGACCCCCATTCAATAATTTTTTGAAAAATGGTTCACTCTAAAAGCTATGAATAGTCTTCACCTTGATTTTTTTTAAATTAGATTCTTTTATGAGCCATAAGTGTTCCTCACCTAGAAGTTTATGAAATTTGAATGCCCCTCGAAGCTATTTAGAGTGATCCTACCCTTAATTTTTACGATGATTAGATACCTCTACAAGATAATCTTTGAGGTGTCTTCCACCGACAAAATTTTGAAAATTGAATTATTTCAGAAACTAGGCTATTTAAGATGGTCCTCGCTTAAAAATTCTTCAAAATAACATGCATCTAAAAGATATTTGGTGTTGTCCTCCCCTAGACATTTTTGAAATTTGGATGACCTTGGAAGCTATTTAGATCTTTCCTCCCCAGGCTTTTTCTGCCAGTTAGATGCCTCTTGTCTAGTAGTTATTTGAAGCGATCTTTAAATTTGCCAATAGAATACATCTAGTGGTCATTTGGAGTTTGTTTTAAGGTCATCTTTCAGCTTCATATTCGATAATATCAAAGGATTTGAAATAAATCTATATTCCAAGGAGAGGCAAATTATTTCCTGGGGACAGGGTCCCCCACAGTTACACCCCTCCTGTTGTCCACACATACTCTATATCCGGTATTCGTGGATGAACTGCTCTCAGGTGATTATTAGTCTTCTTTGATGTGTGGTAGTTTACCGTCTCAATGCGGAACAATGTTCGCTACTCGCTATGCACAACAAATATTCGTACATGAAAACGAATATTTTTTCCATACTTCCGTGAGTCATATCGAAAATTGAATAAACATGGGGTGAATAACGTAAATGTGGACCCTTAAAAAGATTTTTAAAAAATGGTATAATTTATCTGTGCTGTATCTTCTTTCTAAAATTTGAAATTTCATTTTAATTTTTTGTATTAATTTTCTAACTTTCACAGGGGGGTCAACTGACCCTTTGACCCCCCCACCCCCATGAATCCGCGCCTGTTTGTGTGTGTGAGCATGTGAGGTATGGGAGTTACAGGTAAAAGAAAATAACTACGATATGCCAGAAATGTGTGCGGTACATTCGTATTTGAATGATTACTCAAAATTGTTTGCGGTGACGATGGGGGACAAAGAAACATAGTTTCTTATTAGTAACTTCAGTATGTCCCTATTATGACAGAATTAAGATTTGTACACAGTTATTATCTGTGAAGCCATTCTAAAATGGTCAAAAACTGCCTTTTCAACGCAGTTGTTATCCAAATATTAAATAGTTCAACAATAATACTGAATATATTCATGATTAGGAACTTATGGTAACACTTTATCTCCATTAACATTTAAACAGAAATAATCCACGTGCAATAGCTTTCGTGTACATTTACGATTTCTAGTCAACTGCGTTACAGAGTTGATTGTCATGTGATGCACGCGCTTAAACCGGGTCCCCAAATGTTGTTGGACCTAGTAATATTAGTTCCTAAAAATAAAGTAGTTAACAAATACACAACTGTACATCCTTTAACTAATATTGGCACACTATCATAAGGCTAGTTTGAATATGGTTCAGGCAGAAGACAAACAACAGAGGTAACTTTTTTTTAAAGCTCCACGTCTTACTATCCATCCGGGTTGGATGCATATGTACTAGTTAATCTAATATGTTGGGGATGAGAAAAGTTAAATCTTAGATGAACTGTAGCCACATTTTCATGGAGAGATAGTGAAAAATCATTTAAGAAAAACCAACATCAGCATATCCGGTTGGAATTTGAACCCTGATCTTGTTGTCATTAGCAGTGTAGTCTATTCAACCACGGAATCGGGTTATAACATTTTAAGTTTACATGAAAATAAAGTGGCGAAAAAACCAAACGAAGGGTTTTTGTTTACTAGACTAACATATAAACGTGCTCACACAAAAATCGTCTAAATATACTGTCTTAATAGTTATGTATGTAATATATACCCGTCATGCAACTGCATAAACACTTCCTAGATCGTACTTCGTGTAAAACCAAGTTTCCTCATTTTATCGTGTACAAAGCACGGTAAGAAAGGAAACAAGAAAAAAGTAATCGATTCCAAAGAATCATGACCAGCACACCTCCTCAGCTATCATCACACTTAACACCTAGCACCGGCGCTCACACGATCTAGTTTCTGTCTCTCTTTCTATATACTTATTCTCTCTTTCTTTTATCCTCTCTCTCTATTTGTATATCTCGCTCCTTCTCTCTTTCTTTTATCCTCTCTCTATTTTTATGTCTCGCTCCTTCTCCACATCTTATGCCAGCTCGTTTTCATTGTAATCTCCCCTCCCACGCAATAACACGATTTATTTTTTCCTTTGAACTAGATTTTTCCTCTTAACACTAAGTTCAAGATCAACCTCTTTCGCTAACGTATTTGAAAACATTACGAAACTGCTAATTGACTTGGTAAAGGTTGGACCATCATTTATACAGTTCCATGGAATTTACAGATGTGTATCGTGCCAAATTATTTACGTCACCTATCAAGAATACTAGTAATCGATTCTTGCATTTTGTAAGACTTTAATTTTGCACACCTTTAGAAACAAATTTTGTTTGAAATACTATAATGGAATAAAAAGACACATTTTCTCACACTTAAACGATGATTTGAAGACTTATAATTCTTCTTATTGTTTTATTTTATGAGTTTAAAAATACTAGGGCAATCAGAACCATAGACCACCTTTATTTCGAGTTCTACATTATTTGGACCTCATTTTTTGAAGGCCATAAAACGCAAACCCTCAACCTGATTATCCTCTGTATGTGAGCAATATTATTTGTCAGGAACATTACCTTAAAGATTTTGTTAGCAGCAAAAATCCTCGTGTTTTAATACATTTATCAATAGTTTTACTTGCTTGATACAATATTTTGTTATGGTGTGAAGATAAATAAACTTTACTATAATTCTCGTGAGTTAAATGGTTTTGGTATCATCATGGTGAATGATAAAGCTAAAAAAAATTCAAATATTCCTTACAGATGAGTTGTATTTTTCACAATACAAAGAGCTAAGAATCTATGGTATTTAAAGTAAATTAGGTAGTCTTTGTGCAATTCATGTTTGTTTAGTATACGATAGTGAAACTCTTTCATAAATTTAATAGATTTATCAAATTTGAGTCTTATAAAAATAATGTTAGACCAGATACTTTTTTGGCCAGATATAGTGTTTACAGTGCCCTATATTTTCTGGTATGGGTTAGAGAAAGTTGTTACTTTCATTGATCTGCCTCAGTCTCACTTATGGCTCTGACAAATATGAAAGTGGCAGAGGTATGAGCGATACTAGTAACAACATTCAATATACAGCCAGTTCCTGTGATGAATGGAGTAAATGTGTCGCCCGTAGACTCAATTGGTGTATGCATTTCAGTGTGCTTGGCAGACTGATGTGCAATATAGTAGCTTCTAACTCAGTGAGGAAAGCAACGGGAAACTACCTCACTCCTCATTTCCCTAGTACGTCACTTCAGTGCTGCTTAGACTTTACAGTTGACAATGGAACTGTTGAGGATCCAACCAACCTCCGGGTTGAATACCGTTCATTCAAAAATAATGTATTGCATTTATTAAAAAAATTTATGTGTAATTTCCCACTGAATTTGTATAGCTCTAATGTACGTAACTATTTCTAGTGTGTTTGTGGATCAAGTGTAAATCTCGTAATTAGACCTAATCACTGGATACAGAGAGGGAAATTTTGGAATATTGGTCGGATTAATACTGGTCAAAAGGTGGGAGGGGGGATCGGGTGTATGGGAGACGATTGTTTCCTCATCCCATATACACACTAATGCTGGTGCCAGCCCTCTAAAGAATCTTAATTCCCTTCACCTCATTATATTAAGCGATTAGTATACATGGTTTTAAATATAAAATTATCTCATCACATTTTTAATAAAAAATAATATTGTTCATATGTTCACGTTAAATTAAAATATATTTTTTATTATTTAATAAACATATTGTTTTTGAAAAATAAACACATATCTTTATACACTGTGTAAAAAGTCTTCAGATACCAATCTTGATTAAAATTGTTTAAAAATATTTTTGAAAAAATAAAATTTAAATAATACATGCATTATTAAAATACATTGAAACAATTTTCCCCCCAAAAAAACCCGAATAGGCCTATAGGTATAGTAAACACTTCCCTAAAATAAATATTAACCATATTTTTATAAACATTTTCAAAAAATTCCGTTATTAAAAACCCGTCATTAATAAACTATACTATTTTTATAGCTATAATCTAAGTAAAGATTGGCTTCAAGGTCCAACCATACAAAATCTATAATCTATGTTATAAACCATTCGTGAATTGGCCCAGTTAATGAGTCGAGCAAATTTCCACCCATTCCGTAAACTGGCTTCTCCTTCTGAACATTTCGCGAAGTGGGCATAAAATAGTCCGGTTCATATATTGTTCAGCGTTTGTGCTGCCCAGTTCATGAACTGGACGAGTTTTGGTCGAATCTGTGAAATGGACGAGTTTTGGTCGAATCTGTGAAATGGACAAACGAAAATGTTTGGTTTTTAAGATAATTTAACTTTTAATAGTTTTAGAATGTAAGGTTAGGTTAGATTAGGTTGGATTAGTCAAATATTGTGTCTTTAAACGAATTTCAGTTAAGCTAGTAGTAAATGATACAATTAGTTCCAGGTTATGAAATGGGCAAGAGTTAATGCAATTTTGGCCCAGTTCTTGAAATGGTCAAGCGAAGAAGCGAGTTCACGGAATGAGCAGAAACTTGCCCATTTTATGAAATGGTCAGTTTCATTATTGGGATGTAGCATATATATATCATCAAGTTTGAAAGAAATCTACTAAGTAATTTCGGCTGTAACCCAAGGTATAAACATTCACTAGGGAAAGACGGAATTGTAAGACCCTCGTTTTTATATTTCTGGGGCACATAAAAGTCAAGAGCCATCATAATCCCGAGTTAAAAAATTTTCACGATTACAATACTTTATTTTTATATAAAAAAAAAAGCTTATAAAATGTGTATAACATGGCCAAAGGGACAAAACCTTCTCATACACGTACCTTGCCTTAGTCCGGTGACCTATCATGCCATCTAGTCGCTGCTACCCGACACTGTCTCGGGCGGGTGTTGCGCATGACTGCACGTAATTGCAACTCCCTTATTCTGCGATTGTTGCAAGCACATCATTCATATTATTTATTGGCGATGCGCACGCACTCAAATACTCTCACATGAATACCAGGGCTGTCAGTTGGCGACCAGTGTGGTTATTCTTATTTCAACTGCACAGGAGTGTCTTGGTTAGGAATAAGAGCAGATCATGTGCCTTTTATTCCCTGGTATTGTGTACAGTTGTTTTCATTGTAGAACATTACATGCCACAATAAACACATTTTAGTTAATTAAAGGATTCAAGAGAGATATTGAACCGGAATTTGTCTAGAGAGAATGTATAATAAATTGACCACTATTTTCATGGCATGTTTGAGGACAGTAATTCAAAAGTCACTTATCGAAGTCATAAAAGGTGGATGTAATTAAATTAGCACATAGTACACCCTATATCCATGTAGTTTCATTATTCGTGCTATTGGATAGTGTCAGTAAATGAAGTTTATGAACTTTATGCGATATGTATATTTGATAGGATATTGTTTAATAAAATAGTATAGTGGCATTCTTATTGAAGTTATAAATTTATATTATATAATTTATATTATAGATATGTATTATATTGTAATAAATAATACAACATTTTTATACGAGCTTGATTTTTTTGGACAGATCTGTACAATGGAAGTCGACTTATGTGGTCTTAGGGTAAAGTGCTCACCTCTGGACCCTATGTTCGTGAGTTCGAATCCAACTGGGCTCGATGGATGTTTATAAATCGATAAAAATCCTTAGCACTACTCCCTTGGAGGGGAAGTAAACCCGTCCGTCAGCCCCATGTCAATAATTGTGGCATTTAAAAGAACCCTGGAAGGTATGTAAAATTACCTTTCCGGCAAAATTGTTAAACCCCTTTCGTTCTCGTTCTTAAAAATTCTCGTGTGCTAATATAATATGTCGGTTCATAAAATGAACGTTAAATACCTCAAATAAAATAAAAACAATAAAATATAATGGAACGTTTATATCTAAATAATTTTTTTAATTGCATTAATTTATTTACAAATTGGGTAATAAATTAGTCAGGGACAAATATCTTGCTTCGTGAAGTGTCCCCTAAAATCGGGGGTGAGTGGGGAAGTGACCAAATTATGTTATAACATCAATTTGATTCTAAAACTAGTGCAAAGAGCTCGGCACAGATTTGAGATCAAATCCTGCCTGACCTGTAGAATCCTATAGAGCAAATTATAGTGTTAGCTAGAATAAATTCAACACAAATTCAACTCTTTTTATTTTTATTTTAGCGAACAATCCAACATTTTACAGCCTATGATGAGTGTAAGCTTGCCATGCTAGATGATCTGTGGGATGTTACCAGCACTACTTTGTTGTTCATAAAAGTTGCTGACGTGCCGCTGAAGTTTTGGAACATCTTGAAGAGATGCCCTGAGATTAACGAGGCTTTGATTGATGAGATGCTCCCAAAAAAGTATACACGTACACCATGTAGATACGAGATATAGTAATGTAACCCTTACCTTCTTATGTGGTAAGGAACGGCAGCACGCACCATTTACCACAGCGACCGAGCCCTACAGGACTGAGAAAACACCAAACATGCGGCATAGACCAATTTGCATAAGAACGTCCTTTTAGAAAATACCAAATTTTATTCGATCATATTTTATAATATATCATTTGAGTGAAAAATGATCACTTTGACACGTGACGTGAATCTTAGGAGCTTTGGTTTTGAACGCCAACGCTCCGCCACAGAGCCATCCTATTTCGTCCTGTATCCAGGATCATTATTCATAGTTGTCAGGACTGACCATGTGGACAATCATCACGCATAATCTTGTCGTACAGTTGAGTAAAAAATATTTTATTCTTGTTATTTTATGTAAACTCTTATCTTATGTGGAGCATCGGGTGGTGATAAAGCTCCGAAATTAGAGTCTAATCTCTCTCACAATTTTGGGACTGTCCCATGTTCTGAGTTCTCTTGTCTTCTTCTATTATTGGTCCTCCACCAAGTGATCCTTGTCCTGTCCCGATGTCGGCGTAGTTGCGGTTTCAAGCCTGATCTCTCCCACAATTTTTGGATCGTCCCATGTTCCGAGTTATTTGTCTTCTTCTATCGAAGGTCCTCCACCAAGTGATCCTTGTCCTGTCTCGATGTCGACGTAATTGCTGTTTCAAGCCTTAGCATCTCTTTGGGACGTTTAACCTGTTCATTCGGGAGAGTGTGGACCCCAAGCCATCACCATTTGTGTTGGCTGATCTACAGTTGGATGGTATTCTGGTTCGTTTTGTTACACAGTTCTCGACACCACGTTAGGCTACCATAGCCCCAATTATTAGGAATTAGTTAATGAACGTCTGCAGTTTCTGGGTCAGGCGTCCAGCTGTTCTCTATGTACCGTATCCGTGAAGAAGGACTGACTTCACATTGATCTAAAAGTTCCAAAGTAGTTATTGGTTGTAATTTTTTATATAGATATTGATAATATCTAACAAAAGGGACAGTTGCATATCGCATTCCTTAAGGTGGGATGGAAGTGGATGCGAGAAAAAGACAGTGTTTTTTGCAGTTTTTATGGGAAAACATTTTTTTTTTGGCCAAAATAAATAAAATATTGCTCCATTACAAACATAGAATTTAATTTTCTTCACCTCAAAATTTCTTGAATATCTGTCAAGAGTGTTCTGGAATTTAACGACAACTTTTCCTCTTCATTTAAAAAGTTTGTTAGAATATGCCGCTTTGCTCATGACATATATTCAGGAACTGTTAATATCAACATTTGAAGAAAATTAAACTCTTTGTTTGTTTTGGATCAATATTTTATTTATTTTGGTCAAAAAAAATGTTTTGCCATAAAAACTGCAAAAACACTGGCCTTTTCTCGCGTCCCCTTCCATCCCACCTTAAGCCCCGTAACTAGCTTTACATGTGCCCTATAAAAGGTTTTGCTTTTGGGACCCTTAATATTTTTGGGGGTAAGGTGTGGGGAATAAAACAAATACTATATAACAATTGTCTATAAAATTAATATTAGTGCACACAAGAAATATACAACATCATTCACATGTATTATTTTATAAATGAAATTATCGTCTGTCTAAAAGGTAGATGTTAATTACTATAGAATGGTATAGTAATCTTGTGAAGAATCAATAGATTCGTACTCTTGCGCAGGCTTCTTCCTTGCCTGCCAGTGTATCATAGTCCTTTAAAATAGTAGAGTACAATTTTAGTAGCTCATACGGTATTATCATGTGAAACAGTACTACATTTTGACTACTGCTACTACTACTACTACTACTACTACTACTACTACCAAATTATACTACTACAAGATACTGCTACTTGTTACTAAATCGGCTTTTTTAGCTATCAAGTAAATAGGGGTGTGCGAAGGTCACCACTTTTTAAATGCGAAGCGAAGTCAAAGCGAAACATGAGAAGAAAAGTCGAAGTCGAAGCTACCTAGGATTTTTGTTGTTGTCACTTACCGCTACTTTTAATTTTTAAATTAGTTATTTTTCTAGATCTTGTCAGTAACAAGAGCCAGGAAAATTTCCTTATTTTTTACCTAAGGACTATATTAATAATTAATGCACACAGGCTTACTGATAAGCTTAGTAGCTTATCAATTAAGCTTTAATTTTTACTTACATCGTGGAGTTTATAATATTATTTAGCAAACTTTACATATGCATGTCTCTTTATCTGCATTTCTCTGATAATAATTATAAATTAAATTCCGTTCTCGTTTCCTACTTTCCGTATCACCCATTTTGAATAATAAAGGAAATGCCAAAAAGCTATGAAAAACTTCTGTGTCAAACTGCACTTGTAAATTTGTCAAAGATAATTCCAAAGAGATAGAATATTAAGGACCAAACATTAGACGCGAGCTGCGATGATTGCACAACTAAAGCGCTTTCTCTGCTTCATACTAGCGACCATGGTGTTATTTCCTTATAGGTATTTTTATTTGTTATAAAATTATGTTGGCGATAATGAATATAATATATTAACATTTATCTACCCGTTTTTTATACATGCTTGCGTTGTGTTAGTTAAATTACTAGTCAGTGTTAAAATTCTGTTTAGTAACGGTTTTAATATTATCAAATATTGAAAATGTAATATTTATAGTAAGATGAAATTAAATCTTTGATAATTTATCAAAGTTTTATCCTTCCCTCGAAATTTTTCGAATATGCGAAGGTTATTGTAGATGTCAAAGTCGAAGCCGAAGATGATTTGACCTTCGAACTTCGACTTTGATTTTTCGAAGGTTCACACACCATTACAGGTAAATGTCCTTTATATGAGAATCGGACTGTACACACACATTGCTCTCTTTCATTCGAAGTGTAACTCGGTCGGAAAAACTCAAGTCTCGATTCATCCCACGAGGCATTTAAAATGATATACACGATAGCTCATGTGGCAAATGAATTTAGATCACGAACTGAAGATTAACAGAAGTGGTTTATAATGCCCGAGTGAAATATTCTTTCACACACGGACGCTGAAAGTAAATGTGTAATGCACTATGATACATCACGGAAATTGTAACTGAGGCAATCATGAGAGTATTTCTTTTATTTCTTCTTAAACAATTTTTGAGGAATCATAAAAACCTAATCCCTTTAAATGACGCCTACAATTTTTTTATTGTGTGAATATCTGATCTTACTCATCGAATGTAGGCAGTTTCAGGACTTAAAAATGAATTAAAAGCGTGTAATAAACTCTCAACTATATATGAATGTCTTATGGTGGGCTTATTTGAAACATAAAAGGACCTTTGACGCATAAAGGGATTGACAGTTACAATAAATTGAATAAGAGCATTTATTAAAGACACATCCTGGATATGGGTATTATTCGACGCCTTAGCTCAGTTGGTAGCGTTTCTGTTTATTGAGGTAAGAGTCCCAGATTCTATTCTCATAATGGTCAAACAATTTATCATTGGTGAAAAGTGGGTTTACCCTTTCACAGGGATGGATTAACAACGGTCGGGGGATGGATGTTGTGTTTGCTCTAGATTTAAGTTAATCTGTAAGTCCTGTGCTGATATAATCAGTTGTTTTGTATAAAGTCCACGTTAAATGCCTCAAATAAATCTAAAAATGAAAATAATATGAATAGATTTTTTTAATAGTGTTAAGGAAAAAAAAATCTTAAGCTTTGATGTGAATTTAATGTTAGATTCTGGTCGGAAGGAACTTATTGTAAATTGATACAATTATATATTTTTACTAAAGGAGAGATATTAAAAAGTAATTTATAGTAAGTAGCTGACAATCTATAAACACCCTTTGTCCAAGTTAAGAGTCCAGTTCCATCCTCTTCGGTGGTCGAAAGATCTAAGCCATCACTCTGGTAATAGAATGGACTGCCGATGACGGGATCATTGAGATTCTAATCCTGGTCGAGTATACCAAGGGGTTTTTTTCGTAAATAGTTTTCTTCCATGCCTTCACTCAAATGCAGGTACACTTCCTCCTGACTTAACCTTCCTAATTTATAACACATAATCTTAGCTAGTAAATGTGCTGATAGTAAAAAAAAAGTCCAGCCAAATTATTTTAAGGTGATTGGACCTTTTCATTTGGCGTGGAAATGCAGGGCTATGGAAACAAACAGTTATCTTCAAGAAAGTTTATTGGCTTGCAATGTTCTTTTCGGAAACGCTATGTTCAAGTATAGAAGCATGTTGATTAATTTATACTTTTTATATACACACCTCCTCTATAATTTTAACAGTGATCAAATATTGATAAAATTGACATTTTTCAATAGAAAACTGCAGGCTTCATAACAAAAAATTAGAAAATATAACAATTAATAAACAACAATACATTATCTTAGAAGGGGCGTTGAAAATATGAAGATAAAAATTTCACTCGTTCTCGAGAAAACTGATATTTCCAAACGTATGATTTTTCCGCAAGACCTGTCCGGTAGCCATCTACGGTTTCCATGATACATCTATTCTTGTTGGCGTGGAAGGATATTTTGGTTGGTTGTAAAGTCATGCCAAGCCTTTCACCCTCCGCCCAACCTCCCACAAAACACTAGGTTTTAAACTTGCACTCGACAGGGCCAAAGGCCTTAACGGGTTTCTTAATTTTTTTTACGAGAGAAAATTCATTTTAACTATGTACTTTCCTTCGAGTCATTGAATTATTACCATTCCAAAGAGCCACTTATGGGATGGTCCCACCTAAAAATACAACTCTTCCTCGCACACGAAAAGTGTCAAATAGTTTAACAACGCTGCAAATAATGTAATCGAATTATCGCATGGGTGGTCTGTCCTCATTTATGACAGCCGTGACTGATTTTTAAAAGTATGATGAGTGAATTCTGTACTTCTCTACTCGCCCATCGCTTGCATTAGTTGTATGTAGAGCTATAGAGGTTTGATTGCCTGCATTACTGGGAGAAAACCTCACGACTTTATAGCAGTAGTTACGTTTAAGGTCATCAGATAAAATTGTGAAGAACCCTCAGATATATACCATATTCGGGTAGTGAATAATGTTTATTGGAGAACCATGGACATAATTATTTATCACTTAAAACACATTAAACCATAATTTATAAGTTCAATTGAGAAGTGGAAATAAAAGTAACGTGAAATCTTCGATGATGTATTATATTTAGGTTAACATTTGGTTGGAATATCTGGACACGGGAATTTAAACCGGGACCTTTGTAATAACGCTTAGTCGAAAATACCAGGTTCGATTCCCGTGCCTAGCTGTTTTTATAAATATGGGGTGCAAAGATTAATGTGAAATGAAGCTTGAGATTTACGAAGAAAAGTCGAAAAACAAAGTAGGCCTACAACTAATTAAAATTAAAAAATGCTTTGGTGTGGAAAACAAATCAAACTATATTATTTTATGATGATATATCTGAATCTATACTTACGGTATGGATTTTATTTAATCACTCGACAGTATTAAAATACTTTACAGTATCTGTATTAAAAATTATTTCATGTTGAAATATGTCATATTTAGTGAGATATCACAAATCTGTTTTGTATAATATGGTCTTCCTTCGAAATGTTTTGAAAATGAGAAGGTTATTGTGGGTGTTTAAATCGAAGTGAAGAGACTTGACCTAAGTTCGACACTTTGAAACTTCACACACACCTATTTATAAGTAGGTATATTTATTTATTTAAAAAATATCTGTGTGCTAGAAATACAGTACATATGTCAAAGTGTTTTTCTATTTAAAATTATTCATCACAGGAGGTTAACATTAAAGTATTTTAAAATTTGGTAGAAAGGAGGTGACCATCCCCTCTAGTATATATTACGAGCCATTTATAAAAAGTGATGTTGCAAATATTATCTCAGTCATTGTCATATTAGTTTAAATGACGCTTTAATTCCACATAAAGTTGACAATTTATTATTTACACATTTGTAAATCTATCGACATTTTTGATACATTATCTACTTTTGTTGACATTAGAAGGTTTTTCTAAAACTAATGATTAATTTAAAAATCTATGTATATATATATATGCATGAAATATATATACATATGCCTATATATTTTACTTCATTATTAGTTTGAAGAAGTAAAAAATAAAGTTTTATATATAAGTTAAATGAGGTATTTAGAATATGTGTACACCCATTAAAATGGAGAGTATAAAAAAACACAAAATGTCAACGAAAATCTAAATTATTATTAGTACTGCGTCTTACTACCCGTTCGGGCTATACACATCAAATCTAAATAAACTAACACGGTGCACCCAGCTGAGATTTGAACCTTGACCTCCCCTTCATCTATAATCCAATATTTCCCCTCACTCTTTTAACTAAATGAGTTAGAGGAGACGGTTTTCATTCAGGCTGAGCGTATATTCATCCATAATGCATAACAAATATTGAATAGGAAATAGCGTACAGTTCACAATTCATAACAAAAACACATCAGCTTATTATGAAACATAGGGAATAGAGTCTTATTTAAACCAATTGATTTTTATTGATTGAAAATGGCTTAACCCCATTGCTTTTCTGGATAAGATATTTAAAACGCTTTAATTAAGGATTCACTTTAAAAAAAAAAAACGTTCATTAAACAGTAAACCGTGGTACCTTCACTATTAAATCAAATTAAATTTGATTATTTCTTTGGTTTTGATTTTATTACCATCGTGAATATAATGGTAGACCTATTCCTTTATAAAAGAATAAAAAATGGTATATCTCTTTTCTATTTTCAATAATATTTACAATCGTAATAATTGAAGCCAAATAAAAAAATACTTTAGTAAAACTAATACTTAGCACCGTGTCTTACTAACCATCTGGGTTATACGCTTAAGTACTAACTACGCTAATGGGTTAGAGGTTGGGAGGGTTGATTATAGAGGAAATGAACCCACATTTGCGTGGAGGGAGAGTGGAAGATCATTTAGGAAAAACCAGCCCCAGTTCACCCGAGCAAGATTCGAACCTCGATCTCCCTGTCCTCGGCAGTCTAGCTCAACATGAAACTAACTCGATTCCTAACCACGCCACCAAGGCTGGTGCTAGTAAAAAATAAGTATGGATATCACAAGGCGTTTCAAACATGAAAACAAGATATTTTCAGTCTGCTGTGTCTACTAACCTTTAAATGGTTGGTGCCTCTTGTATACATAGTTCTTATTGGCTGATACGTCATAATTTCAAGGGTATGTCTGTGCTTAATTCCATGCAAGATGCATAAAAAGTTAAATTTAAATCAACCTTATGCTTTGTTCATTTTTAATGTGTTTCGATTATGAACGCCATCTTCAAAAATGATGTGTTTAAAATACATACCTACTATGTGCTGTGCACTTATTCATGATTAGTTTTGAGTTTTACATGAATGTAGACCAACCTTAGATCAAAATCATCGTTCTGCCAATTCTATAATTTTACTAGAACACAAGTGAAGTTCATAAAAGTGATTATTTGTTCAACTGCCGTCATTTCAGACCTGTTACGAGACCTACTTATAGTCGTGACTAGTTTCCCATATTCTGTGGTCTTTCTTGGAACATATTATGTTTACTGAGATGTCTTTCGGCTGAAATTAATTAAGTGCCAGGATTTTTTGTGTGTGTGTGTGTTTCCCCCTTGTAGCAAATACATTTCCCGTGAAAAATAAAAACTTCAAGGTTTGCCGTCAATTAAGACCTTTGTTATGAAGAGCTAACATTTAGATCAAATACAGCAAGGTCAGCCTTAAACCTTATCTTCATTTTGATTGGGTCTGTTCCATAAGGTTCTTATTCCAAGAACTTATGTTGATATCACCACAGTAATATTGAAGGTCTCTGTAGCTCTTTTTATATTAATGAATAGGCCTATATACTTTTGACGTGAATACGTCTTTAAATTTGCTACCATACGGGGGCAATCCAAAAAACCTAATGATAACAAAATCGGGGGATACAGTTTGGTGTTGTAGTTTCGAATCTTTCCTCTACATCCAAAATTAAATTATACCACTGGATAGCTAAGGGATTAAAGAATTCATTACGATAAGCGAGAACAGTGACGCATCGCGCGTGGTGGAGGGAGAAGCGCCGCCATTTTGAGGTTATTTTCCTGCATATCGAGATTTGCAATTAGTATAACTTTTGACTC
>CABFWB010000615.1:160379-176204 GCA_902151455.1 Timema bartmani | reverse complement strand
CACATTCACAAGTTGTGATTAATACACATCTTGTCAGAGGTGAAGGAAGGGTTTGGCAATCAGATAAATCTGTGCCGGGACCGAGGATTGAACCCCGGACCCTCAGCACAGAAGTCTGACACCTTACCCCTAGACCACCAGGTCACCTTATTACACGATAAAGAAAAAATGTTTAGTGTATAAGAGCCATAAACATAAAATATGTAAAAATTTTACAAACTATATAAATATTATGTGTCTTAAACCAATCTATCCAACAACTCAGCCCAACCGATAATCCATTCCATTGCTGGAATGACGCCTTAGACCTTGATACCACCGATACGGGAATAGTATTTGCTATACACGTTTCTACGATTTTCTTTTACCTTCATCTCCCTTGTTTTCTAAACATATTATATTTATCGTATAACAATTTAAATATAATCTTTCATAGCACTGCATGCCTTAACGTTCGGGATGCACTCTATAGTCACAGACCAATCCAAGTAGATGAGATAAGGTGGATGAATTTTTAATAAATGTGCCAGCATTTGTCTGGGGAAAGGAAGGAACACAGTAAGTATTCATTGAGTAGTCTATATT
Organism: Timema bartmani; assembly: GCA_902151455.1. Taxonomy (NCBI): domain Eukaryota; kingdom Metazoa; phylum Arthropoda; class Insecta; order Phasmatodea; family Timematidae; genus Timema; species Timema bartmani. The sequence continues at coordinate 175,619 of CABFWB010000615.1, read as the reverse complement.
ATAGAACTAATATTTATTGGAGAATATATCTTTGTTATTTTCTCACCATGTCTTACTACCCATTCAGGATATACGTACATTTTAAATTAATCGCGTAGGAATAAGGAAGGCAGATTTTATAGTAATTACGCCCTCATTTGTTCAGAGGGAGAGTGCGAAATAATTTAGGAAATAAAACACCAATTTACATCTGACCAAGATCTGAGGCAAGGCCACTTCATCGCTAGCGAATCAGACTAGGCGAGACAAATGCCTTTGTCCGCTTCTCCCCCGGTATGGACGCCCTTAACTTTATAATCATGTGATTAGCTAGTTGAGTGACAAGATTAACTTTATTAGGAGATTCCGAATGTTTATCACTATCTTTGCAAAAATATATGTAGCAGCCAACGAAAGAACGGTATTCTTTTAAGTTGGGCCTTGTTAAAATATTGGTTAGCAGTAATTTAAGCGAAATATAAGGGGACAGGGTAAGGAGAGGTATTTTAAAGAACACGCCAGTCTTAATGTGGAAGTGTAAGGAATGTGAGTTAAGGGCAGTGATTTTGCAGGATTTTTTTTTATGGCAAAACTTTTTTTTGGGGCCAAAATAAATAAAATATTGCTCCAGTATAATAATAGAGTTTAATTTTCTTCACATGGTGATATCAAGAGTTTTTGAATATCTGTCATGAGTTAAGTGACATAAGATGAGAAAATTTTCAAATGAAAAGAAAAAGTTGTCATTAAATTCCGGGACACCCTTGACATATATTTAAAAAAAACTCACCATGTGAATAAAATTAAACACTATATTTCAACTTATTCATTCTAGCAAAAAAATAAGTTTTGCTATAAAAACTGCGAAAACACCGCCTTAAACTCGCGTTACTTATATCCCCACCTTAAATGAATATAGAATGTGAAACCTTCGATGCAAAAATACACCCAAAATATACGTGGTCACTATTTGAAACTGAACTTCTTGGGTCCTAGATATGCTACCTGTTTCTGAACTAACGCTGCCATCTAAGTGGTGACATATTTATACATATATATTACATACATGTATGTATTAGTGAATCATGAAAACACTTATTAGATATTTATATTATGTTATCATGTTATAGCTAAACTGATGAAATCGTTAAGTATTGAACTAGCGTGTTTTGAATGTCCTTCAGTCTCAACTTTCTATTTAATTGCTATCATTATTATTATTACTATCATCATCATCATCATCATTATTGGATTTAGAGACGCCTCAACTATAGGGTTATTGCGTATCAAAATATTTATGCAAAGATTGCCTCATTAGTTCTTAAAGAACTTAAATACCTCTCAAGGTTAAAGAGATACAGCTATTTAAAACAATAAAATTGCATTATAATCGGTTAAACCTCTAGCTATTGACCATAGAATTAATTGTTGGATAAAACCCACTTCGGTGGCCACATGGTTTAAGCCACTACGCTCGCAGTAGATTAGACCGCTAATGACGGGGAAGTCGAGGCTAAAATCTGGTCGGGTGCACTGAGGGTGTTTTTTTCAAAGTGATTTCACACTTTCTCTACGCAGCTGCTGTTACATTTCCTCTAAATATAACCTTCCTAATGCCTAAAATCACTAGCGTAATTAGTACATAATCGTGTAAACCAAACTGTTAGTAGAACGAGGCGATAAAAAAAAGTTTTTTTTAAAGAAGCGTTATACAACCTAGGTACACCATCTAGTGATACCATATCTAGACGGCAAGCAGTTGATCTGGGTTCCAATCCTGGCTGTTAATTATCTCTCCAAAGGTTATGGACGTTAAAATATGCCTGTCCTACCAAAATGTTATATTAAATCGAGCCGTTTTTATAGTCTAGTCTCGGGAGTCAACCATTCTCCCGGTATACGAATAAAAAGGTGTTAAGGTCGAATGAGGAATTGGCTAACCTCCGAGTCCCGACTATATAAAGGACCATATATATGTTAAGGTACTTTTAGAGACACACTTTATATACATATATAATATGGTCAAAGTTAGAGACATACATTTTTTCCTCAAGTAAAACGTATTCATATCCGGGATTAATGATTAAAGCATTTAATAAACCAATATTTTTTTGAATAAATTTGTCAAATTGAATTCAAGTTATAGAATTTGGATCCTTATCATTTTAATTTAAACATAAGTATGAGTGTCAGCTTTGGCTGCACTTCTTATGTAACGCACTCGATTAGAGAATTCTTTCGATTCCAATCTGGTGCACATTAGATATAAATTACGAGGAGGAAGAGAAATCATTATCTTCATAATCTTTACCACAAGAAACACAATATATTTTACTAGCTTAATTACTCGACTAAAGGGCTCATCCCCGTACGAGTCCAGCTCGGCGAGCTTTACTCGCGAGCCGAACTTGGTCAAATTTCCCCACACACGTCCTCACGCACGAGCTCAGATAGTTGTAAACCGATTCGAGCCGGACTAGCGAGCCAGGCTCGTACGTGTATGGGCCTCTTATGTGTTTTAGTGTCACGTGTACTCTTAGATACGTGTTTGCTATACTTTTACTTACAAATTTACTTATTTACTTAAAAACCCGAAAGTTCATCGCTGCTTTTATAAAAGTACGTCACCAATCCGTATCCAGATCTAGTTCCATCCAGTCCACCTCACTACACCCTTTCTCTTTTAGGTCCACTCTAATGTTATCCTTCCATTGGCGTCTAGATACGGTGACCATACGTCCCGAAAAAATCGGGACAGTCCCGATTTTAAGGGCTGTGTGCCGGCGTCCCGAATAACGACCAAAATGTCACGAATTGTCTGACTGATGAAAAAAGTTTCTACATTAAAGTAAAAATATCAAAATCGTTACATTTATAATATTTTACTTTTATTGAGAATGTATGAATAAACTCCGTGTGTTCTTGCCTTTTCACCGGTGGCGGCGGCGGCGGCGGTGGTGGGGCGGCCGGTTGCTACCCCTCTAGATTAAACAAATGTTATTCAATGCACATAGATTTTATATACGGAATTTAAAAATGGCAGCTTTTATAAGTCACAAATAAACATCCAACTTAAAATTAAATCATTGAATCAACTGAAAACGTGTAGAATTAGGAAAATGAACAGAAAAACATCTTAACTTTTAATAGCCTATTATATTTTTACAAAATATAATTTTCTCAAAACTTTTATTATTTAAACTTTAAAATTACTTGTTACTGTGAGCCACTTAGTCTTAGAGATTGAGATGAGTCCAGTAGTTTTGACTACCATTTTTACGTAGCCCATATTTATTTATAGCTATGACATATTATTGTCATTTATGTTTTTTAAATTACTAAAAATAAAAAATCCTGGAATATATTTGTTCTTAATTATGCTTATCCCTTATGGTTATGCACTTATGCTACTTTTGAAAAATGTTGCCAAGTTGTTCCGATTTTCATTGTCATGAATATGGTCACCGTACGTCTAGTTCTTCCTTATGGTCTTTTCTCGTTGGGTTTGCCAGTCAATACCCTGAACATGTGGACTGACATAACTGACTTCTAGTACGTGGTACAGAATTTATATTCAATAAATGTTAAGAGAATATAGAACAATAATTTAAAAATTGCTAAGTCTGATAACATTTCACTTATTTAATTTTCAGATGTCATAATTTACCATATTTAAAAAGTGAAAGCTATAGAAACATTTCATGTAAATTAATGAGTGGATTTAGTAATATTTTTAAAAAGTCAGAGAAGAAGTTATTTGACTATCTGACTAACTAAAACATGCGTAGGTCATGTATAAATTATGTTCTTAATGTATTATTATGTATATTAAAGTAACCTTTTTTTCTACGTGAAATTTTAGTCGACAGTCATTTTAAAATCCGTGGTGAGAGATGTTGAAATGTAGCTTAGTTGCTGTTTGAATGGCAAATAATACATCCTGTAGTCATGTTTTTCTTGTAGATAAAAATAGTAGGACTATTAAAATGAAACAACTTTTAATTGAAATAATATTTTATAACATCAATATTTTCCTAGTTATAGGCAAATAAATATATTTTAAAATAGAGTTTTGGGATATGGGGGAGTTATTTATTTAGCACTGCGTCTTACTACCCGTTCGTGTTATACGCTTAAGTACTAATTACGCTAATGGGTTAGGAGTTGGGTAGGTTGAATTCAGAGGAAGTGAACCCATATTTGTGTGGAAGGAGAGTGGAAAACAATTAAGAAAAACCACCCCCCAGTTCACCCAACCGAGATTAGCGCCTCAATCTCCCCGTCCTCGGCAGTCTAGCTCAACGTGAAACTAGCGCGTTAGCTAACTACGCAACCGAGGCGGGTAAACGGGGAAGTTAAAAATGCACATATCAAATAGTATGTTTCTGTAACAGTGTATTTTATTTCACGTATTGTTTTTTATTAAATGTGGTGTTCTTTCTTTCCCCTTTTTAATTTTTTAAACAATATCTATTATTTCATTTCACAAATCTTATGAGCTATAATATATGCTCTAGTCTCAATATAGGAGTTAGAAAGTGTGTGTGGTGCACCTAACAATTCATTTTTAAAACGATTGGTGGAAGGAATTCAATAACAAACATGTATTGATGGGTTATTTCGTATCTCAAAGAGTTACGGAGATATGATCAAAATTGCAAAGTTTCCCTTATGTAAAGTACAATCAAAATTATTTTTCAATGAGAAAATGAAATGCACCATTTTGTTTATAATGATAAACAGTGTTTGAATATGAATTTTAATCAATATCGTTAGAACCAAATTTGAAAAAATAGATCAGCCAAATTTGAGAATATATATTTTCACACTTTTGTCCTTTAAGTAAACTACCTTTAAATATAAGGTTGGGTGGATGATTAGAAAAAAAGCTTTGAGGAACATTATGAAAACTCTAGATACCAGGTTTTAGCCCCATTGGTTAAATGATTTCAGCTATAGTCTCAGTAATCTGATAGCACTGCACAAACCAGGTTCGGAGGATCATAAAACTTCATCATCCATCAAAATCTATAGCTAAATATTTTCTTTGACGATCACAATACTTTTTCTCTCCAAGGGGTCGCGAGAAAGTAATAATTGAACTACACACAATACATTTTACAACAACAGTATCTTCTAAAGCCAAAGGTTTGTTAAATATAAGTTTAAAGTAGGAGTCTTCAACATTTTTATGTCCAAGGGCCAAAGTTTCTGTCTCTTGTAGGCTCGCGGGCCACAATACTCTACCCATAACATTCGGATTGAATAAATATTCAAATGTTCGTATCAGCTCATTCTTATACACGTATTCATATACTCACACTAAAGATTAAGATTTCTCGTGAAGTATGTTCTCTGTTGTTTTTTCATATTTTTATATTTTTTATATCAGGTGGTAACACGATTTGTCTTGTCTACTAGAGTTGTCATTGGCCATTTTAAAATACATTTGTATTAAAACGCACTACTTTTCTTCACGCATGAAGCGAAAATCGTTTATATTATAACGTATAATACGTAAATAAAATATGTATATTATAACGTAAAATACGTAAATAAAATATGTATCTATTTTATTAGTTGATTATGTAAATTTGCCATTTTTTAATCTTGAAATCATTTTATATTTTTAATGAACAGATGGGCTGCAAAAAAGGCTAATGTGGGCCGTGGATTGAAAAACCTTGACTTAACTGAATGAGAAATACCCATCGTTGGCTATGATGATGTTCATTGTTTCAAGATTAAACATTTAAAATATTTAGCAGATTACTTAAACATATTATCATTTTTATTTAATCCAAATGTATTTCAAATCACGTTGATTGATTTATTTTACAAAATCAGTCCGGGACATAAGTCTTATTTCAGGGACTGTCCCAGAAAATAGGGGACGAATAGTCATTTGAATGTAGACACATTTTAATGTGACCCTGTCTCAGAGTGCATTATGACATGTTGAAAACCTTATCCAATGTTCTGGGAAGGTCGAATTAAGAGAGAAAAAAAAGGGGGGGACAGAGGTGTAGGGGGAAGATCTAAGTCGGTGAAAAAAAGAGTCCCACAATTTGTCGGTCTTACTGCGAACAAACACGCCATGTGTGGGAAATACCGCGGGTGGTTAACCAACCTTTGAGGACACACTCGAAATGAAGAAACCAGTTCGCTTGCCTCAAACTTTACACAGCGTTCGTGATTATGTAACCTTTCAGCTGAATTTGATAGACGTCGAGTTTGTCAAACATTGTTTGTGTTTTCTTTCCTAGAGAAGTATAACTCGTATGGATATGATTATATAGTAGAATTTTGATGAGAAGGATTTTTTGTAAATCATACACAAAAAAATGCGGTCAGCATTGATATAATTTAACATGATTATTAGTATAATTTATTTATTTATTTATTTAGCACCGCATCTTACTACCCGTTCGGGTTATACGCTTAAGTACTAATTACGCTAATGAGTTAGGAATTGGGAAGGTTGAATATAGGTGAAGTGAACCCACATTTGCGTGGAGGGAGAGTGGAAAACCGTTTAGGAAAGACCACCCCCAGTTCACCCGACCGTGATTCGAAACCTGATCTCCCCGTACTCGGAAGTCGAGCTCAACACGACTAGCGCGTTAGCTAACTACGCCACTGAGGCTGGTTTAGTATCATTTAAAAGATGGTATCTATAAAAAATTTATCGGAAGACCCCATATCAGCTTCAGTGGTCGCATGGTCTAAGGCGTCACACTTGCAATATACTAGACCACTGATGACGGGCAGATCATGGTTCATTACCGGTCGGGTGTACTGAGGGTGGGTTTCCCTAAATGGTTTCCCACTCTATCTCCACGCAAATGCTGGTACACTTCCTAAACCTCTCTCATCTCTAACAGTAATTGATACATAGGCGTGTAACCCGAATGGATAGTAGGACGTGGTGCTAAAAATAACAGCATCACTTGATGTATGGATATGTTAAAGTTGATTTAGTAAAATGTGTAACCGACGGATGCTGTCTGTACTTCCTACAATAATCATTCCTCTTTTGGGTGACCATAAAGAATAAACTTATCTGACGGTCTATATAAATTAGTAGGCTATAGTAGGATTATAGTATAAATAGCCTTTTTTAAAAATACAAAATATATATTTTTGGTGGTCAAAATTGATAGCCTTTTATTAAATTATTAGTGCTATTTTATAGGTATTGTTAATATCTATCAAAGGGACAGCTGCAAATCAAATTACTTGATGTATGAATATATTAAAGTAGTTTTATTAATCTTTGTAACTTTAAGATATACGTAGCTATGTAGCCTTTTGCGGTCACTTTTAAAGTTTTAAAATATAATTACTGGAAGTTTTTTTTTAATTAGTCGGTTTAATAATAGTGTACTTTAACAAATATAAAAAGTATTAGTTTAAAATATAATAACAATGTTCTAATTAAATAATATTCTAAGAAATGTAATGAAAAAGATCTTTAGTTTAAAAAATATATATTTAAAGCTAGGTGATTTATAGAGAGATTACAATTTGAGTATGTATTACTGATATTATATTTTTAATAACAGAGTAAAAACGGTTGCTATTAATTCCTAGAGCGTTTTAAAATTATTAAGTGGCAATAACAACTAGAGATCATTGTTCATATATATGTGTATATATATCTTTTATTAACCACTGGGCCTTGACTTAATTTCGTTGTCTGAAACACTAAGATAATAACAACTCATTAACTTTCCTTGCAGGTTGAACACGAAGCCAGGAGATTAAGATTAATTAATGCAACTCTATTTCTTGTAAAAACACACACACACACACACGCTTGATCTTGACATGGAAAAAAAAAATCCCAACGAACAACATAATTTCAAATAATGTTCCATTTTCCATTTTTGTTCTCTTTCCTTTTCCGCTGGGGGTGTCATCAATCATTCTTATTTGTTTTCTGACTCACCACGTATACAAATTAATCAAAATGGTTCGTTTTATTGTGTCGGTTTATCATTTAAAGCAATGTATTACCGCACGTCACGATTTTGCACCTGCTGTAGGGAAAATCCGTGATAGCCAGTGGTTACTCCTATGGGTTGCTCTGGCCACACTATAAGACATTAACTAGAATATAATTCAAGCTCTTAGTTCACTTTGGTTGTTGTAATATCATAAAGCAGTGAATTTCGACAATTTTTCTGTTGCTTTCTCATTCGTAACTACTTATCTAAAGCATCCCAAGAGTTTAATGGTTTTAAAATAAATACAATAGTTAAAACTACTTCTCCATTGTCTCATCAGTAGATTCATTAAAATAATGATTAAGCTTAGGATGGATTTGTGTTTTATTTTAATTTAAAAAGTTTCTTCAAGCTTTAATATGTTTTAATGTCAGGCTGCTTATTTCAAAGCACATTCTTTTACTTTAGGCTTGAATTCAGTTTAATTGAAGGCGAAAAAAACATGTTTGGTAAATTATGTCCACTTACCCTTGCCACGTAGCTCCGGGGGTTAGCATAAAATTACTGTAATAGAGGTGTATGTTTTTCATTTTTAGATGGACACATATAGGCCTATACTAAGATATCAATATCTATCTCTTTAATACGAAAGTGTACATTCTTGTCTGACCCAATATCGACCTATTTTATGGGTCTAAAGTTGACAAATGAGGACTTTAATAGAAATGTGTTGACCTGAAGATGTGCAACAGCTATTAAAATTACAACCATTTTTACCGGAATTTGACAATGTAGCCCCCCCTTCTGTTCCACTCCAACTCTCATCACCCCCTCTCCTTACCCTCCCCTACGATGCATCTCTGGAGCTGCTTTGGATGGGGGGCGGGTTTAACCCTAGAAGCCTTATCCTAAACAAATTCCTCCCAACCCCCCACTTAACCACTCCCCTATCCCTTCCCAAACACATCTCTGGAGCCGCTGGAGATGTGGGCCGAAATTATAACAAATAATGTGGTATATACTGAAGTTTTCTCAAAAACTTTGTAAATATGAATGACTCATATTTATTTAATAGATTTTACATTTTTAAATAAAGTTTTATTAAAACTTAAAATTTACGTTTATATTTTTAAAAATATTATAAAATCTTATATTTTAAAGTAAGTAGTGTTTCGATAAGAAATCATAATACTTAAAAAATATGATTATGTTCATATTGTTTTTATGTAAATAATATGGATTGAATAGTTAAAAGTTAATCGACAATCATAAAAAGAATTAGACAAAATTCTGACAAAAAATTAGTAGAAAAAGATTTGCTGTTTGACCAAATTTAATCAAATTGAGATATGAAGTTTGGAATAATGTCTTATTATTTCTTAAAATTTACGTCTTTTTGTATTGTATTCGTTTGAGAAAATGATTTTATTTAGTTTAGCGAAAGTCTTTATTAAAGAAAATTATATTGTTTTATCGTGACGCAAGTATTATGTATTTTGCGCACATGTTTTCTGGTTTATTCTAATTATGATCCTTTGGTTCATAATAATCCGGGTCAAGCCTCTACCCAGTTTCTAAGATGTTTAAACAATACTTTTTGTCACTCCAATGATCTAGAAACGTGTTTAAGGCATTGACTGGCAAACCCAATGGGAAGACCTAGATGCAGATGGGAGGATAACTTTTGAATGGACCTGAAAGAGATATGGTGTAATGAGGTAGACTGGATAGAACTACTAGCTCATGATAGGGATACCGGATAGGTGACGTACTTGTACTAGTGCGGCAATGAACTTTCGAAGTCCTAATGCTATAGAGTAAGTAAGTCAATCCAATGATAACAAACATTATTAACAAGTATTAATATAAACATATTATATTTGAAGGGCACATGGGAAATATTGGGAGAGTCACATTACACACATTTGATAGGACAAAAACTTTTATATCTCAAACACTACTAAGATTACAGCAATTCTTTTCAGATGGCATCAATAACTCAATATACCCGCTTCGGTGGCCGCGTTGTCTAACGCGCTAATCTCGTATTGGACTAGACTGCTGAAGACGGGGAGATCGGGGCTCAATCCCAGTTGGATTCACCGAGGGTGCTTTTCCGTAAGTGGTTTTCCACTCTTCCTCCACGCAAATGCGGGTGCACTTCCTCTCAATTAAACCTGAATAATCCATAAAACCATTAGTGTAATTAGTGCATAGGCATATAATCCGAACGGGTAGTATTACGCGTCCTTTGTCCCAAAAGTGTCATAGTTTAGTTGGGTCACGTTCAATGGCCAGGAGAACTATAACAGCTAATAGACCTTCGGGTGTATATGAATTCAGCCCCACCAATCTTGTTGCCTTATATTGGGTTAGGTTCGATTACTTAGCATTTGGTTGTATTACTATCCATCACTTGCAGTTTTTGGTTCAGCCTGAGAAAATATTTACAGCCATCCTAGATGGATTGCCACAACGGCCGTGGCCAAATTAGTACACAAGTACGCCGTGTTTAAAATTTCTATGAAGGAACAAGTGGCCAAACTGTAATGTGGGATTAACTAACTATACCCTGTTAAACGAAGGTCACTACAGGTATACGTAGCCCAACTGTAATATGCCCATTTGGTCCAGATTATATATATTTAAAGACTTACATATTTATAAACATGTATGTATTTATAAATATTATAATATAAATACCTTAGGCTATTGCTGTAAGTAATATATTTAAGGCCCTTGGCCCTGTCAAGTGCAAGTCTCAACCTATTTTGTGGAATGGTGGGCGGGAGGTTGAAAGGCATGGCGTGGCTTCACAACCGACCAAAGTATCCTTCCGCGCCAACAAGAACAGATGGATCACTGAAACCATAGATGGCGCTAGTTACCGGACAGGTCTTGAGGAGGAATCATACATTTGGAAATATCAGTTATCTCAACAAATAGTGAAATTTTTATGTTAGTATATTTAACACCTCTTCTAAGATAATGTGCCGATGTTTATTAATTGTTACATTTTCTTATATTTTGTTATGCAGCTGGCAGTTTCCTATTGAAAAATGTCAATTTTATTGATATTTGATCACTATTAAAATTGTAGAAGTGGTGTGTATACAGAAAGTAGAACTTACTAACCAACATGCTTCTATTCTAGGCATGTTCCCGGACGGGATTTAATGTCAGCCTTCCAAGTCAAAGTAAGTTTCGTTATCCATTCAGCCAAACCTTTCATTAAACATCTATATAACTCTGAACTTAATATGTACAGTAAGACTTTTCTGTGGCCATCGAAAAGTCTTGTTGTACATATTGAGTTCAGAGTTTACTTAAAATAATTTTGAAAAGGATAGATCCCCAGACTTTCAATAAAAGCTCATTACGTAATCTGTTCAGCTTAAATCTTCCGGTGAACATCCATGGAACGGGATAAACGTTAATATAGCGGTGTTACTGCACCAGCGGCCAGGGAAGAATCTTCCCGTATTATGCCCCGAGTCTACTTTTAATGTTACTGGACATGAAGGAACACCACTTTTCCCTTTCCAGATCAGAGTCCATTACATTATCCACTCAACGAAAACCCTCTGGAAAGGTTCATTGAACCTTATGACTCCCTCCATCATTAGTGGTCATAAGAATATTCTTCCTATAGACACATTGCACATTATGATCCCATCATTAACGTCCAGTGAAGAATTCCTCTAAAAGTGCATTGCATATTGTGACTACATCACTAGCGGCCATTAAAGAGTCCTCCAGTAGACGTCCATTGCACATTATGACTCCATCATTAGCGGTCAATGAAGTCTTCCTATAAACATCCACTCCAAATTATGTCTCCATCATTAGCGTCCATTGACGAGTCCTCCTGTAGAATTCTATTGCGTATTATTACTCCATAATTAGCGTCCAGTGAAGAGTCCTCCTGTAGACGTCCATCGCATACTATGACTCCATCATTAGCGTCCAGTAAAGATTCCTCCTGTAGACGTCCATTGCATACTATGACTCCATCATTAGCGGCCATGCAAGGAATCTTCCTGTATAATCCCCAGAGTGTACCTGGAATGTTCCTTCAGCCGAGAGATATGTGTACTATGTTTTAATTACACGTGCTGTCAACAAGATCATGCAACCCCCAGTCCTCTCGAGTTATTAATGCGCATGCGCACAAAGAACATTATTATCTCCTTGGTTCACCACCGAGTGCTGACATATATTACTTCACAGGTTGATTCTAAAACAGCTCACTATTCCCCACAAGAAACACCTATTTAAATCGCAATTCGGTGAAGAATAGTTTGATTTGCAAATTTTAGATTTTTTTTTAGTTAATATTTTTGGTATGTATTAAAAAATTCTTTTTAAAGATATTATTAAGTTATATATATTCCAGATGGTTCTATTAAGGTGGCTGTATCCTTGTGAATGGGTGTGTTGTGATAAAAAGATAATAAATCTTCGTATTTTAGAATTGGGTGTTGGGTGATGTACCGTACATTGTCTTTATGACAAGCCATGAGATAATTAACTCTGTGTTCAACAACACATGGTTAATCACTCAATTATATATATAAAAAATAATGTATGTTTGAACAAAACTCTCTGTGTGTGGTATTATTTATCGGTCAAGGTTTATCTGTATTAAATTTAATTTATTCTTTATCAGATTTTTAAACAGCGTTTGGAAATAAAATACGGTCCAATTTTCAACTGAAGTGCCTTTTAGAAAACCAAACTTTTTTTGTGGCCTAGATCTATAGAATTTAGAGGAGTTAAAATACCTGGGATATGTGCTAACTAAGGATGTCTACTGTACCAAGGAAATTAGGTCGAGTATCACCATGGCCAAGAACGCTTTCAACAAGAAGAGGTTACTGCTGACCAGAAGGTTGGGTTTGGAAGTGAGGAAAAAACTGATGAAATGCTATATTTGGAGCATCGCGCTGTATGGAGCAGAAACTATGACCTTAGGAAGATGGAAAATAAATACCTGGAGAGCTATGAAATGTGGTGCTGGAGAAGACTTGAGAAGATCAGATGGACAGACAAGGTGACAATTGAAGAATCCTCAGAAGACTGGGTGGGAAGAGAACTATTTTAGATTTGATTCTTAGGTACAAGCAAACAGGATTGAACACATCCTTAGGAGGAACTGTCTCTTGCTTGACGTCATAGAAGGAAAAGTTGTGGAAACAAAGAGCTTATGAAGGAGGAGGATTCATTCAAATATTATATGGCTGAAAGGAAAGAAGAAAATTCTGGTAGCTCAAGGTGGAGGCAGAGGACAGGGTGGGTTCATTCGTGGTCTAAGTTCACTGACAAACATAATGGTTCATTCGTAAGACAGAACACCCAATAAAAATATGTTACTGTTTTATTAGTGCTATTTTATGGGTATTGATAACATCCATCAAAAGTCACAGCTGAAGATCACATGGTGTGGAGTATAAAAGTATATTTATTTACTTTTTTTGCTTTACGTTAAGCCTTTCCTGTGAACATTGGAATGAAGTTTCATATACCATCACCAATTTATAAAATAAGTTGTTTTTCTAGGCTTCGTGTCTTACTACCCCTCCGAGCTATAAGCATTTAACGACACAAATTGAGTGATGAGGAAGATAGAACCTAGAGGAAACGTATCGCATTCACATGTAGAGTGAGAGAGAGAGAGAGACAGAGAGAGAGTTAGAAACCGGCTAGGAAAAAAAAAAACATTCTCATTATACTCAGACGGGATTTGAACCCCAACCTTCCCGTCACCAATAAACCAGGCTAGTCAAGATTGACGCATAGTCAATCGTGAGCACCGAAGCGGATCATAGGACTAATTATGTGATTTTAATTATATTTATTGATTATTATAATATGTAAGAGTGCACACAGTGTAAATATGAATATAATATTAAATTAATTGATAGCTATTTAAATATATAATACGGTGCACCACATATACTTTTTCGATCCTTTATCTAAATTATAATTATAGCTCGTAACATTTGTGAAATAAAATAATAGATATTGTTATAGAAATATAGTCAGAAAATATAAATTGCATTTCACCGAATAATAATAATAAATCTGGACTTTAACAATCTGTAGCTTAATTTGTGGCAAGATTAGCCAGTACGGTACTAATGTTCCGTTGGTCAGGGGATGCGCGAACGTATTAATTCCTTTCCATGGAGGCTCTTTCCATGTTCTGATGAGATGAGAGGACGGTGATAGTGAATATGATGGGGTAATAAAACCAATGAAGATTATAACCTAATTTAAGCTTAATTAACCAAACCCTGGTGACCATGAGAATTATTCCCCTCTCAAGAAGAATCCGCCGGAACCATCTGGGAATCGAACCCGGCACCCTGAAGTCTATAGCCAGCGGCTATAACCACTATACCACAAGGCAAGTTATTTTTACCAAAGAACTTACGTGAAGGAATATATATATATATATATATGTTTACATAAACGTATTATATTATTTTGTTCTGTGCATTTTTAACAATACATAAAAGAGTACCTACCTAGATACGTGTCATAATCCAAACAGCTAGAGACAAATCTAAACAAATCAAATTTCTTCTCTTTTCGCCGAAAAGAAAACTATTTTTACCAAAGAACTTACGTGAAGGAATATATATATACATATATATATATGTTTACATAAACGTATTATATTATTTTGTTCTGTGCATTTTTAACAATACATGAAAGAGTACCTACCTAGATACGTGTCATAATCCAAACAGCTAGAGACAAATCTAAGCAAATCAAATTTCTTCTCTTTTCACCCAAAAGAAAACTATACCCTCTTTAGTGTAAGATAGATAATTTCAAAAATCCTTTTGGGGAACCTAATTAAAACCTTATACACAAAGTTTTAGCCTGATAGGTAAAATGGCTTCGGCTCTAGTCCAAGTGACAGATACGCGGCATTGCAAAACAACTTTTTCGGTTTCAGGGGGTCATGAAACGTTGGCATCCATTAAAATCAAGATATGATTTTTTTTATTTACGATCACAATACTTTCTCTACCCGAGGAGTTGCCAGTAAATAAAAGTAGTTTACATATATTGAGTGAAGTAATCTCTGGTATCGGTATACCGCATTCAAACATATTTATTATATTAAGAATTAATAGCCAGAGCTATTATTTATGCTTATTAATAGGGAATTACTCCACTAGATATCATATTCTGAAAATTGAAAAATGACACCTGGACACGGGAATCGAACCCGGGACCTCTGGCTTAGTACGCCAATGCTCTAACCACTGAGCTATCCAGGATTCGTCTCGTGCCCTGG
>CABFWB010000615.1:110483-150299 GCA_902151455.1 Timema bartmani | reverse complement strand
GGGGGGGGGGGGGGGGGGAGGCAGCACATGCATCATGCCACGCAAACCAACATATGAGGCATCCTCACCCTCCCTCCCACCCCTGATACACACGATGCTCTCAGCGTAGCCGCAATTTCTTATCTCTACCTGTTGTTTGGCAATTAAATGTCAATTTATTTGTCATGATTTACACCACACCTCACTTGCTATGTGTGCTAAAGAATGATAGTTTTCCTACCCCTGAGGTGCTTACAGCTCCAACTTTGACGTCTCTTAGCGCCGCCACTTGGCGTCGCCAACCACAAGTTCAGAGCTGGTAGATATAGTGTATTTCTGTTAATTGGGACACATTGAGACTAGATAACTTCGGCCCAATTAAGTGGCTGCCCCAATTAAGCGAGATTTTAACCAATGAGCTGAAAATTACAAAAATAAGTATGAATAAAATAAAAGGAATATGACATTTAAAGTAAGCACACTGTGTTTAAGAAAGCACAGTATATTTAATTTAAATTGGCTCAAACATTTATTTAAAAATCACTAAGGCTAAAAGCAAACAAACATAATATAATGTATGTGTAAAATGAAGATACAGTCAAAATAATGTCTGTGTCAAGTAAAGGTTACACATTAATAAGTGTTCTTGCTTTGAAAAAAATTACAAATGCACCCTGACGTGTGGCCAGTTTCATAGTCATATTTAGTAAGTTAGTACGCCTCAATTGCAGTGGTATACTAAATACAAGATGGCACCTACCTAAACACGAATGGAATGGGCCAGTTTTGAGCGTCCACACACAGTTTGTTGTTCAATCACGATTTTCACTGCTCAAACTAAGTGGTAAGTTGGCCCAAATAAGCAGAACAGATTCAGACTAAATACTTGTTTCGTTTCTGTTTTTTATTCAAAATTTTGTCCCAAATAAATGGCTGCCCCGACTGACTGGTGTCCCAATTAACCGAAAACTATCGGGTTATACGCCTACAGTTCCCGTAGAAGTACAACAGAAATATATGATTCAATTTAAGCAACATAACATTGGAATACAGTTTGATTGCCTTCTAGACCTTTTTATGGGGCGGGGGTAGGTTAAGAGGGGGGAATAAAAGTAAGGAGGAGCAGACAGAAGTCAACTTCAACATGGAAAGGTGTAAATTTTATTAAATAAATACAGGCGAGTTAAAGAGTTAATAAACAGAGGTACACATTAATAATCTTTTTAAATCACGCATTCTTTGGCACCGGTATTTATAATAGAATTTTCCCTCTATCTTTAAACTGATTAAGTGGAAATGACTTGTTAGCCTACTAACTTAATTATTATCCTTATCAGGTACCCGCATTGTCAGAAATAGTCTAAGGAGTCAGTCTCTCAATAGAGTGGATTAGCGCTGACAGAAACGTCAAGATTAGAATCTCAGAGGAATGAATTGGAGATATATTTTATGGGGTTTATCTCCGTGGTTTTTCTATCCCTTCTCTAAGCTTTAGAAAAACTCTTTCTCTACAATATATTTTTTTTGTACCATGTCTTAGGCCTACTACCCGTTCGGGCTATACGCATATGTACTAATCAAACTAATGTGTTAGGGATTAGGAAGGTTATATTTAGAAAAAGTGTATACGTATTTGAGTGGAGGGAGAGTAGAAAACCATTTTGGGGAAAACCACCCTCAGTATACCCAACCGAGATTCAAACCTCAATATCCCGGTTATCGGCAGTCTAGTCTACTTCAAAAGTGACTCTTTTAGACTCTGCGCCCACTGAAGCGTGTACCTTTTCAATTCCTTCCCTCTCAAATGACGTCACTAGAAGCTCTGTAGACCTCGCTTTCTTCATGTTTTTATCGTTACTACATAGTTTTCCTTGGATTTCAAGTTGGTATTTTTACTTGGGGATCAAATTAAAGAGAAAACAATAATGGCTACTATATTATTTAATAGCGCTTTATATTATTAAATAACTAACAAACCCGTACGCAAATTGCACAATAGGCCATACTTAGGTAAAAAAAAATAGTTTCTTTAATCAGGTATTTGTCAAAAATAAAGGAAAAAATAATTTTTAAAATTAAAAAATACAAAGAAACGTAAATTTTGGTTCTAAAGAGACGTTCTGGAGATTCATTTTGGGGGAAAGGGGAGACTGAAAAGGAGTGGAGGAAATTTTCAGTAGATGCGTCAATGAGGAGAAGGGGGCTGTAGAGGGTTTGGGGGTAATTTTTTCGTATTTGGTCTCAAGGGGTACCCCCACCCGAAGATGAAACTCATAGCCATGGACTCTATAGGACCACTGAACAAAAAAAAAAACCTTTTGAACGGCCACTATACTGAAAAACAAAATCTATATACGTCGTTTGGCCTAAGTTAAGAGAATGTCCCTACAAAATCTCGTTAAAATTGGTCCACACATTTGACCGTTATCCCGTAAAAAAAATCAAGACAGATAAACAGATCGGCTGACGGAATGACAAATGCTCAAATTAAGACAAATCCTTGCAACACTGTTAAAGAAGTGATAAGAGATAAAAAAAAAACTTCTCTTGTGAGGAAAAACAAAAATAAAATTATCAAATGCATCTTCAACTCTTGGCCAAAGATACGAAAGTAGTTCCAGACCGTTCCTTTGGACAACAACAAACACATATACAAATATGAGTCATATAATTCTAATTTTTATAATTCGATTTTGAGATAAAATAACATATATTTCACTCCAGTAACATACAATCTTACACAAGTAAACAAAAATTATTGCTCAACACATTGTTAAAATATTTTATTTATAAAAAAATCACACTTAATTTAGGGTATATTTAAAAAGATAACTGTTAAGGTTCTTATAATAACAAAACCTGCTTCGGTGGCCGAATGGTCTAAGGCGTTCCTTTTGTAATAAAGGGGAATTCCGATGACGGGGAGATTTGGGTTCAAATCTTGGTCTCGTGTAATGAGGTTGGGTGGATTTTACTAAATAGTTTTCCACTCTCCTTACACACAAGTGCTGATACACTTCCTCAAAGTTCAACCTTCCTCATCCTAAACACCTTAACGTAAGGGCAAATGAGTACAATCTGAATGGGTAATAGGACGTGGTGCTAAAAATAAATAAATAAAGCATGCCAGGTGAGACTGACACCTTTGTCTGTGTGTCCACTGGTTCGGGTATAAAATAGTAATAACCGCCCCTCTGCATAATTCATTAGTCCTTCTCTTATGTAAAACTCTCGATTCAATCTATTGGTTTAGTAATAAATTGACTCCTGTATACAGGTCAGGTTTACTAGACAAGACGTACTGGACTTTGATGGCCAAAGGCCAGGGTTTGAGTCCTGGACATGAATATTAAAAAGTGTTTTGTTTGCTTATAATTTTTAACTCAGGAATCATGCTATCCATACAACTCTTTAAGGTTAACTTGTTGACGTCATAGATAACCGGTTATAATGCAGAAGGAAAAAACACATAAATGGTTGGAAATGATAAGTAATATTCAGTTAAAAATACAGAAGTAATTGGAGATAGAACTAAGTATTCCACTTAAAAGTTAAGAACACTCGCATTGGTGGCTGAACCAGTTAAGACGTTACTCTCATGTTAGAATCAATTGTTGGTGACGGGAAGATCGGGATTCGAATCCCTTTCGGGTCTTCTGAGGGTGGTCTTTCCTAGATAGATTTTCGAGTATACCTCCACGCAAATGTGGGTATATTTCTTCTGAAATGTTACCTTCCTCGTTCTTATTATATTTGTGTAATTAAGGTATAAGGACTAAGATCTGTGTTTCGAGATGCAAAACTAATTTTTATTTAAAATCTTTCACTGTCTCATCTTCCTTAGCCTGGAACAATTCACCTGTGGACTTCACAGATGTGAATGGGCCATCTGATTTTAGGAACAAACTCACCAATCACTATAATCTCTAGCGTGTGAGCTGCGGCATAATCCATGTGTGTGCGAGTGTGTTTGCGTGTTTGGTGTAGGAATGTTTACTTATTTTATTTTATTTTATTTTATCTCTTTGTTTCCACTACTGATCTAGAGATACTTTGTTCAAGTTGATTACTGTTTTGGTTGCTGGTTCTGTACATGTTGAACTCATTGCAATGTTTTATATGTTTTATGTTCATTTGTATATTTTCCTCGAATACTTGTTTCCTGTATTTTATTTAATGATAATAATTTTATAAATGCAGTGTAATGTTAACTTAAGACATGGCTAAATATAAGAGAAGGCTTATGCCTTAATTTCACCATGTAAATAAGGAAAATAATAATAATAATAATAATAATAATAATAATAATAATAATAATAAGTTCAACTAAAATTGGTTCTAAGTCGAGGTGGGGGTGGGGGGGAATAATGAAAAAAAAAAATTAAATTTGTTCATTCTCCTTCTTCTTGCACTTCGGCCTCACTTTAGTTTCTTCAACGAGCTTTTGTTATATTTATGATGGAGAAGAAAATAGAAGCCAATGTTTACGAAACGCTAATCTTTCTCATTCTACCTGCTGAAATGTCTGCATTTACAATACACTCGCGAAAGTCCCGTTTACTATTATCGTAAGAAACCCTTTATGTGCAGTTCGCTGCAAACAGGGTTCGTTACTATTGTTTGTTTTTCTTGGAATTCTAAGCTATTTGGGTCACTTTAACTTCGCAATAGAAAAAAAACCCTCTCTTTCTTACTCGGGAGCTGATGGAGGAGAAAGCTTTAAAAATACCCTCAATAAAATAGTGAGTGACATGAAGTTTCTATTTTTGCGGGAAAATATGTTGTTTAGCAGGACACTGACCTTTGAAAAAAACTATTTACTTTTGTGAAGTTATGGGAATAACCTTCCAAGAAAGCTCTCAAGTTTGCCACCCTGAAGGAAAGGAGAGACAGATAGTATTGTAGACCATAGTTCGATCACTGACTGGATGAATTTGTGGTGACATTTTCTAACAACTAACAAGGTGGCTACGCCTCCCTAGATGGATGTTGGTACATTTCCTTACAGTTATATATATCCATGATGTTTTATTTGGCAAGATAGCTAGGTTAACTATAATCTAATTTTTATTAGACATCAATAATTTTTAAAATATTTATGCAAGATAAACAGTGTAAACTTATTCATACAATTAAGTTTTATAGAAAGATTTTTAATTACATATTTAAGGGGCTGTATCTTGATTGCGAATAGTGCGATGCTCGTCTATATTGCGAACACATCCAAAATGTTATGGCCGCCTAAATATCCAGTGTCCAGATTGTGAACAAGTAACAGGGCAACTCGCACGAATTCCTACTTGAGGTTGGCGACACGTGTGGAAGGGTTGCTGGAAGCACCCGCTGGCCACCGGGGCTTTCCCCCTTACCAAACCTAGCCCAACCTAACCTAACTTATCCTCACCTCTACCCTGATTTTTGTTGGAAGAACAGCTAGTAGAATTCGAACATATTTCTTTGCAGCCAACATTGATATAATATTACTATAATACTTGTGATGTTCTATATGTATTGATAATTTTTATCAAAAGTGACAACTGCAGATAACATTAATTGAAGTATGATGATACTTCAAGTAATGTTTTATATAAACCAAACCACATGATTTTGTTTTTATTTGCATTTACACTCTGGAAATATTTGCTAGATCACTTATACAAGGTGCCTACTTACTATACAAGCGAAGATTTCCCTCCCCTGCCTGTTTCTATCCCTCTGTCACCTAAGCAAGCGCGGAGCCCCCAAAATCACAGGGACCTGTGTGGCTGCACCTTTGCACAACTCTAAGGGCGGCCTTGAATCTTATAGTAGTTTTCAACGTTTTATTTATCATTCATTGCAAGTGTTCTATTCTTTCTCCAAATTAGAACGTGGCACTTTCTAATTTCCACGTGCATATGAATTTAACCGCAATTTAACCCCGTGTTAATACACGTCGGGACTATTTTTCTTTAATAATGCTAATAGGGTGGGAGGGGGGGTTAATAAAGGTACAATATAAAGGAAGTGTACTCACATTTGTATGAAGGAAAAGAAGGGAACCATTTAGAAAAAAAAAACTCTGTACATCCAGTCAAGATTCAAACCTAGAACTTTTCGTCACCATCAAACCAGAATAAGGGCCAGACTAGTGTGCTCGGTACCACACTATCACTCCACTAAGCATTCACTAACGTTAACGTAATTGCGTACCGACCTAAAATAAAAAAACTTCTGACATTTATTCCGCGTGACCACCGATGAAGGCTTACATTAATTTTATATTAAGTATCGTGCTGAAAGTTTTTTTTTTAAGTACCCATGATGAATTAGATTAGTTTTCACCTTCAGATCTCTTTGAGATAATCTTTTAGTTCAATACATGTATGCTACCTATCCATCTTTAGAAGCTGCAAATTCAATTGACAATCTCATATTGTCATAATGGTACATGGGGGGGGTTCTAATTTTTTTTTTTGAAGCGGCTGAGCTATAATAACCAAAAATGGGGAAAGGGAATAATAGGTTAGGATGTAAAGTGTTTGACAAAACACGCTTCTCTTATTGTGAGAAGTTTGAGGAGTAAACTGTTGGCAAAACCACCTTATTAGTCGCCAGCAGCTGTTGGGAGAGCGCGGAGCACCTAACGGTACCGGTGTGTTTGACCTGGGTGATGCTTGGAAGGGGAGGGGGGGAGGTATAAGGGGGTGAGAAGGGGTGTGACAGCACACTTACTTACTATATAGTGTGGTCTGATCTATTCAGAGCATAGCGGATGGACAACACAGCAGCTGGTCTTCGGGAGGTGCGCCGGCGTTCATGTGTTTCTCGCCGTGGAATAACTTCATTACTGTCCAGAAACTACAATGGAAAAATATATCTTCAACGTGGGAGAAGGGAGAGGAGGGAAGGGCCCCATCACTTTCCAACACATGTTCCTAAACGTAAAATGTAAAAATATCAACTAAAAAAAAGTATAGATCCTGTGAATCTTCAAATCTTTAAGTTGGCTTATACTCAAAAGTAAGAGATTAAGAAAAAAATTAATTCGCGATTGTAAAATAAAATAAAATTGATTTTATAAATTATTTACTAGCGCTATTTTGATATTCATTAGTGACTAAGCCCAACAAAATTATAGGTTAAACCTATCAACCAGATCCCAGCTCATTAATTTATCACTTAATGCTAACCAAAACAGATTTATTCTTAAGCACCACGTCTTACTACCCATTAGAGCTATGTACTAATTACACTAATGTGTTAGAGATTAAAAAAGGACGAATTTAAAGGAAGTGTACCCGCATTTGCGTAGAGGTGGAGTGGAATTTTCTTTAGGGAAAACCACCCTCAGTACACCCGACCGGGATAAAACCCTGATATCCCCGTCTTCTGTAGTCTAGTCTGTTAAGAGAGTAGTGCATTAGACCAAGCGGCCACCGAAGGGGGTAGTTCAGAAATTAAAGAAAAGAAAGGTTTTATGCTTATAATGCTTTCTATGATTTGGGTCCAGATTCTAGGGAAAGGGTAAGTTATATTTGATCAATCTCTAATTTCAATCAAATATAAGATATTTATCAAACATGTTCATACAAGGTTGATTATGTACTTATGTATATCTCCCTGTATATATCTTTATGATCCATTTTTATTAACCTAGTATTCCATTTAAATTATATTTAGACTATATATGCTCGCAATCGTAATTATTTTATTTTGTTTTAGCACCGCGTCTTATTCCATGTTTGTGTTGTACGCATATGTATTAATTACGCTAACGAGTAAGTGATTAGTAAGGTTGATTTAAAGGATGTGTACCCACATGTACATTTAGGTAGATAACTCAGTACATCCACCCAAGATTCGAATCTCGATCTTCCCATCATTGGCAGTCTAGTTTACTGCGAGAGTAGTGCGTCAGACCATGTGGCTACCGAAGCAGGTATATACAACTTAGTTGTACATTTAGCATAGGATCAAAACTGTAAATTAGTTCAAAAAAATTAAGTATCCTCAACACATTATAAGAATTAACTTGTGTATGATTACGCATTATTTAATTACAGTAAATTCTCGATAATTGGAAGTGGGTGGTATCGAAACTACCACGGATAACCGAAAACTCGAACCCTACAGAATGACACGAACAAAATTTATATAGAAATGTAATAATGATACTATGTATGACTCTACAATACGAATGAACTTGGTAAATTAAGAATTTCCTAGACATTTCTCACAAAAAACCAATTGTGTTACATTCACGGATAATATAGCTCGGATTATATAGTCTCAGATATTCGGGAAAATGGGGAACGCTATTATTTTTAAAAACAAACAGAGAAGCCATTGTAATACTCTAACCCGGTGGTAATAAACATGGATTACACGAATACATCTCAGGGGGTATGTAAAATTTAAAATAAGTGTCATATTAGATCTAATAGTAGTCGAGGACGTGATAGTAGCCAGTAACTGGGGCCGAAAGTAAATTGTTGGTATTAGCCGGGATCCTATTATGGCTGGGCAAAAATAATTGTAGCCGTGATAATATAGGTATTTCCAGTTTTTTTTATTTATTTTGTGTTTCATTGTTTGGGAATAAAGATAAACTAGAATTTCTTATATTTTTTGTTTTTTGTTTCAATTTCAATTTACCTAGTTTTTTTTTTNNTTTTTTTTTTGTTTTTTTTTTTTGTAGCTGGCGCTCCAAAAGTAGCCGTGGGCTCCAATTGTAGCTTGAGTAAAAAGTAAAGTTTTTAGTAGTATCCGGGGCTACTATTAGTTCAAATACAGTACGGTATATTAGTTCATAATAAAAGCTGAATAATAAGTCCAGATTAGAGACTAGCCACAAGAGACCTGGATGTAAAGATATGCGATCTGGGATCGCCATTTTTTTTCATCTTTCTTGTCTTATGCGGCTAGTCACATTTTGGGGTTAAAAATTTGAATATAAATTATAAAAGGAGGTAAGCAAATACAAAAAGTTGAATATCACTACTGCACCGTTCCTTCCTTTATCTCCTTAAGGTATTTAAACCAGTACTGATCAGTATAATATCAATTTGACACAACCAACCGGTTGTAAAACCAAAAAAAGTCGCATTAATTATATTGAAAGCTAATGGGATCTCAAGAATCATGCCATTGAAACCGGGGATATCCCGGGCCAACATTCCTCATCATAATGTGCAACAGACCTACTGTATTGCCATGTTTTGGTCACGTACGTAATTCCAATACGAGTCCTGTCTCTATCATTAGGTCTAATTGTTTAGTAATCTAAAATGTTTTCTGGAAATTTCACCAGGACGTCTTTCATTTTCTTGACCTATCATTTCTGTTTAATTTGCTCACTAGAATTTTTTTTTCGATAGTATGTTTTGTAATAATTTCTAAGCCACAATTATCTGTCCTCCAGTTCAATTTTCATAGGAAAACCTAGTCTGATAGCTAGAAAGTATATTAGATTTTATTTTCATGTAATCATACGTAAATTATTTTGATCTTCTGTTGTCACTTTTGGTAAATGTGATATATATATATATTATATATATAACAGCGTCTTCCTACTAGTGGTTCAGGCTATACGCATATATGATAATTAAATTCTAATGAGAGAGGAAACATTTTAGAGGTAATATACCCAAATTTGTGTGGAAGAAGAGTGGGAAAACATTTTGGGAAAAAACACCCACAGTATACCCAACCGGGATTCGAATCCCGACCATCCCGTCTTCAGCAAGCCAATCTAAAACAAGAGTGACGCCTTAAGTCATTCGACCACTGAAGTGGATTATTTAATCAATATCTAATATAAAATAATAATAATATCAATTTAGTGAAATGCTATCAATATTGACCTCAAAAACATAACCGGGATTCAAGCCCCAATTTCCCTCTCATCGGCAGTGTAGTCTATTGAAAGACCTTAGTTCATGTAACCACCGAAGTAGATCATGTCTTATAGCTCCTTAAACAAGGATTGTGCAGCTACAGAAAATGTATTTCCCTATCAATCTAAAATCATCGTGTTTTAAGCATAGGTTACACCCCGATTTTGGTAGCAAGAACATAATCTGGTAGTTATTAGAGTTTCTAAAGCAATTTCACTGCATTAATACGTCAAGTGATGTTATGTGAAGCTGTTATTTTTTATATATTTAATTAATATTTATAAAATAACAATTAATGTAGTAACATTTTATCAATATTGGCTACAAATAATTATGTTAGTTTGAAGAAAAAAAATATTACTTTTTTCTTTAATCCAAGCTGCCTTAAAGATGACAATTCCTTCTAGAAAACACAGGGAATTTTATAGTAAGAAAATATAGACAGCCTTGCAAGTGCATCCGACTGAGATTCGTACCTCAATCTTCTCGTCAACGGTAGTCCTGTCTATTGAGAGCCTTATTCAGCAGACCACGTGACCACTGGTGTAGGGAAATTCTAAGAATAGTTTAATAAAATAAAAGGTAGAACAATTACTACTCTTTTTTCGTTTTGCTACCCCTTCGGGCTCTATGGACTTTCAATTACATCAATGGAACGGGGATGTATATTAGGTTTTAGATGGATTAGACTTATTTGCGTATTTAAAAAAACTTATCATATCCAGTCAGGATTAGAATCTTAACTTCCCCATGATCGTAAAACCATTCTATATTAACTTTAAATTTAGTCCAAAGGTTCACCAATGCGGATAAATACCCTTTTAAGAAAGGTTTATGGAATGGTTTTTATATAAGAATAAAATTTACATTGTTTCGTATCACTACATCGAAGCGCAACAAAGAAATAATGGAATTAGGGTACAAACCCGCTTCGGTGGCTGCATGGTCTAAGGCGTTACTCTTTCAATAGACTAGAATACAATGACTGGGAGATCGAGGTTCGTATCTTGTTCGGGTGTACTGAGGGTGGTTTTCCCCAAATGGTTTTTCCATTCTTCCTCCACGCAAATACTGATACACTTTCTATAAATTAATATAACCTTCCTCATACCTAAAACCATTAGTGTATTAAGTACGTAAGCGTACAACCCAAACGGGTAGTAAGACGCGATGTTAAAACAACAACTAAGCTAGAGTGCAAGAACTTCCGCTCCCATTTCCTCCAAAACTACATTAATTAATGAATTTATAATAGTTGTACGGAAAATGCCGTCCAAAAACTGCACTGCAACATTTCACGAATATCACTGGTGGATATATCGTGACTACTAGCTGTCGGTCAAATGGGGCATAGCCGCCCTCACACTTGGCGACAAGGATGAAGGATGTATTATCCTATATGGAGTCTTTCGGCGACATAGGCACGATTAATAGTCTCACTCAGAAACACGTTAGTTTGACTGTTTAAGTTTATATATTTATATTAATTTCATTTCATTAACATTTGTAATATTCTAATTTCATCACTGATTTATTTTACTTACCATATATATTTTTATTAAATCTAATCTTCCTTTATTTGGTCATTTAGTATTCTTGAATATTGTATTTAAAATACCGAAACATGTCGAATTAAATTCAACAGCTGGTATTCAACCAACTTTGACATCAAGAATCAAAGGATTACGTATCAAATTAAGACTTTGAAATCACACATCGTTTCACATTAAATTAAGAAAATATAATATCCTAACTCTAAAAACTTTATATTTCATGATTAGCTATTCTTTCAATTTTATTCATTGACTTTTACATTCATAATTTTGTATTATTATAAATTTTTATCACTATTTATTGTTTATAAAGTCTGACATTTAAATTTACATGTAAAATTCAATATGCCATGTAGCTTCTGCTTTTGACGGGCCTTAATTATACACTTTAACACTTTAAAGTTAATTAATGCATGTCTGTTTTCATAATAGTGTAAAAATAAAAACATGCTCTGTTTATTTTATCACAAAACCTATTCTTTTGAATACGACTTAGAAAAAATAGTTGATAAAGAACCAGGAGCTATAAGCCCCTCCTCCTTAAATTTACCTCAAAAAGGTAACTCCGCATGTTGTGGTTTGAGAGTTTTCTCCATTTTGAATAGGTCTCTATAGTGTTGGAGTTTTGTAAAGCAAACCCTCTTTTTTTTTTACACCGCGTCTTATAACCCGTTTGGGCTATACGCTTATGTACTAATTACCTAATGATTTTAGGGATGGATAAATTATATTTAGAGGAAATGTAACGGCATTTGCGTGGAGTGAGAGTGTAAAACCATTTGGGAAAAAACACCTTCAGTACACCCGACCGAAGATCGAACTTAGATCTCCCCGACATCGGCAGTCTAAACTACTGCGATAGTGATGCCTTTGACCATGCAGTCACTGAAGTGATCCTTCAAAAGTCTTAAGATGCCTTTTCTTTTTTTCCAGAAATTTTTGCGGGCAGCCATTTAATAATCACTGGCTAGAGTCGCTCGTATCGGGTAATATCTATTTAAATGTTACACAATACCCCCTCTAGTTATATTTTAAATTTTCGTGTCATTATGCATTTTTAATAAATTATATTTATGGAATTCAGTGATATATATATATACGTATATACATGTATATATATATACATATATATACGTATATACATATATATACGTATATACATATATATACATATATATACATATATATACATATATATACATATATGCTTATGAACGTGATAGAATGTGGTACAAAAAGTAGTGAACTAACCTAGCCTACGTACTGAAACTAAAAATGTAATAATACAATACTGTAAGAAATAATTATTTTGACAGCACTTTGATAATATTTGATAATATGGCCTCTTATTTATATGAATAGTATATCATCTTTAAATTGTATTAATTTATTTAACAAATTAGGGACAAAATTGAGCACTGAATCAGTCCAGGACACATAACTTACTTCAGTAAATGTCCTCAAAAATCATAGAAGAATGGTCACCTTATTCCAGAGGCACTCACTGTTCAAAATTTTACTTGGCTTCTGCTGAATGAAACTGTACCTGGTGCTCTCTTTCCGAAACACATACACCGTTGATACCACTATACATCAGTTTTAGCTTCTGTGGTGCTGACTGACAGCTCACAGCTGACTTCTGACGGCTTTAAAAAGCTACCAGACCAAATTATGTATCCCTACGCCGAACCATATGATCTGCAAAAAAACATGTCTTTAGCAGTTGTCACTTCTGACAGTCAAAATTTAGGTATATACCTAACTGTTGACTGTCAGAAGTCAGCTGTGAGCTGTCAGTCAGCACCACAGAAGCTAAAACTGAGGTTTACAAGCCATTATAATACATAGACAAAGGATTTTTTACGTTAGGACCTTCTCCATCCAAACATGTAGTTGGCAAACAGCGTAGAAAACCTCATTTATTTGACATTTTCACTTCCATGGTTATTCATTTTACGAACATTAATAAAACATTTTCTGATCCTTTACTTTGCTCAATACCACTCTTAATAAGTACCCATGTGTCTGGGTGATGATTTGTGGGCGGGGTTAGAGAGGGCTGTCATAAATATACTACGAGAGAAGTTTTAAATTTAGACCAAACCAGTGGAAATATCAAGTATAGTCCAATTTTCATTGGAAGAACAGTCAAGAAATTCAAATATATTTCTTTGCGGTCAATACCTTCGACATTTTATTTTGTGCTATTTTATATGTATTGATAATATCTGTCAAAAGTGACAGCTGCATATAGCAAGACTTGATGTGTAAATATATTAAAATTGTTTTAACAACTTTAGTAACTAACGGATACTGTTATTACTATTAAAACAATAGTATAGCTTTGAGACCTGTGTCATTGACTTATATAGTTGAAACTTTCAACTTTTAGAGAGGGTTAAGATGAGTTATAGTCATTATCCTGTCAATATGAGAAAACAGTCAATATCAATTAGATTTTAAATGTTGGAACTAATTTCAGTGATATTTATTCTCATGACCAATAATCATAAAAATATTAATGTTTTGCCTAGATTCACGCAGAGTGAGCGATGCCTTGTGGTGTATTGACATAACTCGTTAAAAACTACGTTTGTGATTATGTTTTCACCTTCTTGGTGCCCATTTGACCAATCACACATAGTCAATTTAATGTTGTTGTTTTATGAATATTATACTAGCAGTCTATAAACTATGAATTTTTAATCAATATTTGAATTAATTTAAACATTTTAAGCACTATGTCTTACTACCCGTTCGAGTTATACGCTAATCGGGCTAAAAACGAAGAAGGTTAGATATAAATGAAGTGTACCTGCATTTTCATGGAAAGAGAGTAGAAAACCGTTTAGGAAAAACCACCCTCATTCTACCTACTGGAGTTCGAAAAATGATTTTCCTGTGATAAGTAGTTGAGGCTATTGCGAGAGTGACTAACTTATCAAACCTCACGGCCACCGAAGCAAGTAACATCTTCTTTTTATTTTATTTTCTTACTTTTTATCACCGCTACATGCTGTTCATGCCACACGCACATATTATAATTACTCTAATGGGGTAGGGATGAAAAAGAAAGCATTTTAGAGGTAATATACCCGCATTTGCGTGGTAAGAGAGTGAGAAACCATTTAGGAAAAAAAACCCTCAGTAGACCCAACTGGGATTCGAACCCTGATATTCTCGTCTTCAGCAGGCCACTCAATCACGAGAGCGCTGGCTTAGACCATTCAGCCACTGAAGCGGGGTAACATCATATGGTTTTGCTAAGTATCCACTGTTTTTTTCTTATGGACTAGCAATTTTTTTTCTGAAGTTTTTTTTTTAAAGCAAAGATAAAGTTTATAAACATTTTTATAGCAAAAGTGTTTTAATCAAGAAAGTATAAACTAGCATTCGTGCAAACATGGTCTAAATATCGTGCTTATCCATACTGGTTTGCCAATGACGGAGAGGTCAGGGCTCTAGTCCCGGCCATATATACTTAATGAGGTGTATCAAAATTATTTCCCACTCTGCTACCACGCACATCGGTGTGCATTTATTCCTAATTCTACCTTCCTCCCTCTAACCCAATAGTGTTAATTTGCGCGCACACCCCATAAGGTTTAGTAGGACTGCAAAAATTTGAAAACTATTCAAAATTCGAACACCTTCAAACAAGCTATCAACACGATCAACAAACTACAGAATTACGTCACCAATAGAAAACTATGCAAAAACAAATGAACCACACTACTTTAGATAAGAACACGCACAGCTACTAGGTAACGAAAATTTTATAAGATTGGTATATTCTCAACATTATTATTATTAGCACCGCATCCTACTACCCGTTCGGGTTGTACGCACTTACGCTAATGTGTAATGGTAGGGTGATTGTGAGGTGAAATGGAGGAGCTACAGTTTAACGTGGGATCCGAACCACGATGGAGGCCTGGCATTTCCTCACATTCACAAGTTGTGATTAATACACGTCTTGTCAGAGGTGAAGGAAGGGTTTGGCAACCAGATAAATTTGTGCCGGGATCGAGGATTGAACCCCGGTTCCTCAGCACGGAAGTCTGACACCTTACCCCTAGACCGCCAGGTCACCTTATTCTCAACTGTGGCGTGTCGCGGAGTTTGCTCAAACCGTACCCTTAGTTTAGCCTGAAAGGTAGCAAGCTTATCTGCTTCTGTTCATGTCTGAAGACCACTGATTATCTACCATTTTTAATTGCTTAAGTGTCAATCATTATTTGCGAAGATCATATTCAGATTTCTCACGTTCAAAAGTGACCGACTATTTTTTTTACAACGATTAAATCTGTGTTAGGAGTGGATGATAACTTTTACCATCATAGTGATTGGTTGAATTTTAATAAAACTTATTGAAATTATTTATAAAATAATATACTATTTAAGAAACATTTTAAGATAACTTTTCAATATTTAACTAAACAAAAAATTTACTATCATTTCTAAAATAAACTTTGACATTTTCACACACCCTTTTTCCAGAAAAAAAAAAGGTTACTGACCTTTGAATGCTCACTCCAACTCAAAACAAAAATAACAAAACCTGAATCAGCTTCCCAGAAATATTGAGAGTGACATACGTAGAGGGGACACCTTGTCATTTTTTCTTATCTTTTTTTTTTTTGAAATGTCCTAAATACTCTACGCTCTACGTTTATTGAAAATTCTTTTCCGCCAAAATAGGTGGGTGCGGAGAGAATTTAGGATGAAACACTTTCTGTTCTTGTTTAGGCCATTACCCTTTCTTTGTGTGTGTGTATGTGTGTTTGTGTGTGTGCGCGTGAGTACAAGACCTTTTTGTGATGTGAATGTTGCCTGAACCCTCCTTTTACTAACGGGACCTACCACCAACATAAACCTCACTTTGTAGCACGTGGACAGTTTTCCTTGTCTATCTTGATGCTAGCAAGAGGGTTGAAAGAGAGGAGTGAGCATCTGGTATGTTTGACTATTGTCACCTGCATTCTGCGCAGTAGGATGAATTACTTTCCAAGAACAGACCGACAGCCACTGGACACTCGGTAGGACGCTTTGTACTATCAAGATGCTGCGGTCTCGACCTACTAAGATAAGGGTGACAATTTAATCCTTAATTTCAGGAGACCCTCCCAGAAATAAGACTTATATCTCCAGAGCAATTCTGCCCCCAATTTTTGTCACCCCACTCCAAATTTATAAAAAAATAAAATAATAAAATTTGAAATATATATGAATTAAATACATATGTAAGATAAAAAGTTAAAATGTAAAATCTGGCAGCAATGCACATGCTCATAGTCACTGACGAGTATTTTAAGTTATCTAATATATAACTAGATCCTAATCGTGAATCGTAAAGTTTTAAGGTGAAATTAAAAAGGAGCTTGCGTGATTGGCAGTTTTTATAACAAACTATTTAGGCCAAATAAAATAAGGTGTTGCTTCAAATATTTTGTTTTTTACAGATCGTGATTTTAACAATTCTTGAGTATTTATCATATCCATAATTGCATTTGAAATAAGAGTTGAATCGAGTTTAATATTTCTCGAATCCAAAGCTTCAATTATTTTTCGAATCTATAATACATATTCGAATTCTTGAATCTTTAAAAATGTACATTCAATTTTAGTTTAGTGAAAATGTTTAAAATTAAATTTTGAAATATCATGTTATAGGATTGGTACCACTTACAAAAACTATCTTGTTCGCCATGTTTCATACGTAAAAAAACAAAACAGAAATAGAGCCGTGTTTGAGTAAATTAGTTATAACTTAAAATAATACAATTTTGTTGTCTTTGGTGATTTTGTTACTTTACCACTTAAACAAGTCCATATCACCACTGTTACCAATTGTATAAAATTGGGATTTAAAGCCAAGGCCTACATAGTCGTATCCAATATATATTTTTGAGATTTTTTACAAATATCGAATTGAATATCATAGGATTCTAAGGATTTAAGAAATCGAGGATTCCAGCCCCGCATCATTAATTTGAAAAGAAGCTTTTCTAAACGAAGAATTCCGCGTTGCTCATAACTAACATTTAAGAACCGTTAAGATAACTTTATTAAGAAAATTAAATTAAACGCTTCTACTCAATCAATGTTTTATTTATTTTTCTTCAAAGGGTTTTTTAGTCATATTATAAAGAATAAGAATACCTAATTTAGCTCACGCTACCTTCTAACTCACCTTAGCGTGAATGGGACGTGATTAAAGGTAATTTATGTTTGCATCTTTTATAACAAAACATTTCTTTGGGCAAAATAAATAAATAATTGTTCCAGTAGAAATATTGAGCATAATTTTCTTCAAATGATTTTATCAACAGGTCTTAAATATCTTTCACGAGCATAGCGGCATTGGATGACAACACTTTTCAAACTAAGAGAAAAAGTTATCATTAAATTCAAGGACTTCCTTGACAAATATTCAAGACATATCGAGGTCACCATGTGAGGAAAATTTCAACGGCAGAGTTATTTTATTTTGACCAAAAAAAAGTCTCGATTCAAAACTTGCAAAAATACTGCCCCTAACTCTTGTTCCCCGCACTCCCACCTGAAGTGTCGTAATCCTGGCCCAGAAAGCTGCCATTGGGGTTAGCAATGAAGAATCTGTTATGTAGCATTGTTGGCTAACCTCGGTGATACAATGAGCTTTGCCACATATCAGGCCGGAGGGTAGGGTAAAAGCAGGCGCCTATATGAAACTGTCCGAGGCTCGAGACACGCATGATAACTAGATCGTGAGCATGTGCAGTTCCTTATTCGCTACAGTCTCGCAATCGACTTATTGATACGAGCCACACAAGACCACTCAGCTGACCTGTGATTTCTTTTTAGAGTTAAAAAAATTACAGTAGCTGTGTATTCACATACACTAAGTGAAGGGAGCGTGGACTAATCGTCAAGCTCCTATAGTCTAGTTTGATAGTCACAAGGAGGGTGAAGCTCATGGGTAAGCGTGGGTAAAGTTTGCAGGTGATGGAAGGGCTGGGGTCAGAATCCCGGCATGGTGTACAAATATCTATACCTCAGTTTTAGCTTCTGTGGTGCTGACTGACAGCTCACAGCTGACTTCTGACGGCTTTGAAAAGCTACCAGACCAAATTATGTATCCCTACGCCGAACCATATGATCTGCAAAAAACATGTCTTTAGCAGTTGTCACTTATGACAGTCAAAATTTAGGTATATACCTAAATGTTGACTGTCAGAAGTCAGCTGTGAACTGTCAGTCAGCACCAAAGAAGCCATAGGGCTACTGTACCTTCATTCGCCCGCACCCACTTGTGGATAATATATTAGGCAGCCTTTATGTGTCGCCTCAACGGGAAATAAGCGAACGTAAAAAAATAAAATGGTTTTGTTTTAAGAACCTTATTTTTTTCTGTATTATCATATCAAACTAAATTTTTAACTTTTTAAAAATAAAATAAATATTTTCAAAACGTATTAAACCATCTATTTTCTCTGCGATAGTCTTAGAAAGTTATGGTTTATCATTTGTTATGCATTCCATTCAATAATGTATTCACCCCCTGTCAACGTTCGTGGTTTTGGGGTAAGGTGCTCACCTCAGGACCCGATGTTCGTGGGTTCAAATCCAGCTGGGGTCGACGGGTTTCTCTTGAGCGATATATATCCCTAGCACAACTTCCTTCTGAGGATCCCATGTCGATTGTGGCATGTAAATGAACCCTGGAAGCTATGTGAATAATACTTTTCCTGAAAAAATCGGTAGGACATTTCACGTTTGGTCATAGAAAATATCGCTTACTGAAATGATCTATTGGTTCAAAAAGTGCACGTTAAATACCTCAAATAAATAAGTAAAAAAAAAGGTAATACCTCCTCCCTATATCACCTATTTAGGGTATTAAATTTACTATCATGAATGATAGTCCTGGATGTTAGCTGAACCATGTTGCATGAGCATATCCATTGTGTACGCTAAACCCCAAAAATGTATAAAATTTAATTTATAATTATACTAGCTGTTACCCGTCGTGGCTTCACCCGACGAAAAGTTTAAACATTAGTATTGTAAAATTAATGTAAAATTAAAGGTTGGGAATAGTCCTATATGCTATTCCAGGACATATTCTATCTACGTACCAAGTTTCATTCGAATTCGTTCAGCAGTTTTGGCGTGATTGAGTAACAAACATACAAACACACAAACTTTCGCATTTATAATATAACCTGAACGGGTAGTAAGACGCGGTTCTAATAATAATAATATAATCACATTCATATTTACTCGTAAAATTAAAATCACAATATATCTCTTATATACGAAAAGTTTAAACATTAATATTGTAAAATTAATGTAAAATCAAAGGTTGGGAATAGTCCTATGTGTTATTCCAGGACATACTCTACCTACCTACAAAGTTTCATTCGAATCTGTTCAGTAGTTTTGACGTGATTGAGCAACAAACATCCAAACACACAAACTTTCGCATTTTTAATATATCACTTACCTCTTATATACGAAAAGTTTAAACAATAGTATAACAATTAATATAATGTTGTTCCAAGGCATACTCTATCAAAAACTATTGAACTTTTATCATAAAAATAGTAAATGACTGGCAGCACCATCTAACCTGCAAAATATTTAAACATTAATATTGTAAAATTAATGTAAAATCAAAGGTTGGGAATAGTCCTATGTGTGATTCCAGGACATACTCTACCTACCTACAAAGTTTCATTCGAATCTGTTCAGTAGTTTTGACGTGATTGAGCAACAAACAACCAAACACACAAACTTTCGAATTTATAATATTAGTAAGATTAAATTATATTTATTTATTAGAAATTTTTCTTCAAACCTTAGTTTATTAAAAATGACGACAAAAAGGCAAATTACAAAAGCTTTTTATAAAAATGTAAGCTCACAGTGACACTTGTAGTGTTAAATATATGTGTAGGAAACCAAATTATGTCTGTAAGAAATAAGATTTTAATTTTAACAAAACATTCTGACACACATAATTAAATAAGTCAATATAAACATTATTTTGTATAGGTTTTAAGCTTATATTATAATTTTTATCTACAGTAAATTTTATTTTATCTTGCTATCAATTTTTTCTATATGGAAAGACTTTCTGAAAATATAAAATGATTACCGGTTTTAACAAACAATAATTCTAATTAATACAATTACAACTCGCTTCGGTGGCTGTATAGTCTAACGTGCTACTTTCATGTTAGACTAGATTGCCGAAGAAGAGGAGATCAGGGTTCGATACTGGTTGGGTGCACTGAGGGTGTTTTTTTCCTAAATAGCTTTCCACTCTCCCTCCACCTTAATGCAGGTGTATTTCCTCTCAATTAAGCCTTTCTGATCCCTAACCCATTAGTGTAACTAGTACATAGGCGTATAACCTGAATGTATAGTAAGACGCGGTGCTAAAAATTTTACAAAATCTACTAAGACTACTTTAATATATTCTTATGTCAAATCATATTATGAAATGTAGCTGTCACCTTTGACAATTTGTAACAACACCAATAATATAGTATTAATAAAGATAACATTTTTTAAAGTTGAGCTCAAAACATATTATTTTTGTATTTTCTAAACTTACCTTAGTACTACAATTCCTTTAACATTTTCAAACCATTGAAATGAGCAAAAATTATCTTTTGTAAGACGCTAATAAGACTATTTAATTTTATTAAAAAGTACGTCAACCCCCTCCCACGGCAAACATAAAAAAATTGGGAAAATATAACATCATCATCCCCCTCCCTAAAAAAAGAACATTACTTCAATTATTCTAACAAAAGAGTAGGCCAAAGAAACGATTTCTTTTATCTACTCTCCCTCCCTCATCCAAACCCCGCTAATAATTCCATCATAGTGTGCGTGTGATGTGTGTGATATGTGTGTGTGACCCCCCACCTTCCCCCCTTCGTAATGCTCCCCGCACCACGCTCCATGCACCAGGCACATGAGGACAGGGATTGGTCGGCGCAGGGGCACCCTAAGGTCCCCGCCCAGGTCACATTGTTGTCTGTGTTAACCTAATTAACATCCATCACCGAGATTATCCCCGCACTCGTATCACTCTCCACATGTTGTAATGACATGTTGGCAGGACGGACCCATTGTGTCAACTGCCACCAAAAGGGCGGGGACTCTTTAACTTCCCCTCCCCCCTTTGTTTCTTTTGTTTTCTTGTTGCATCTCACAAGACCCCCCTCCCTTGATTATACCTACTCAGATGTATATTCTCAATCCTTGGTGGACTTTGTGGTAAATTTGTTGTGGTTACTATCAAAAATATTTATTTGCAGCCAACATTGATATAATTTTTTTTTTATCACTGCGTCTTACTATATTAAAAATATTTTAGTAACTTAGGTAACCAACAGATTCTTTTCTTCCTACCGAAATCAGCCTATATTTTGTGTATGCGTGTGTTCATCATTCATCACGTTTAACTAACCTTTCAGGCTGTCTGCATGCTTACACTACCGGTATAGGGACAAGACAGGTAGCATTTTATAAGAAATATACCTGAAATAGCGTGGAGAGAGAGTGGGAAAACATTTGGGAAAAAATACTTTTATTTGACACCCCGATTACCCCCCTTCATCGGTAGTCCCATCTATTGCGGAGGTGACGCCTGTAGACAAGGAGTTCTTAAACTCTTTTTTGTGCTATTAGCTCGTTTTGTTTTCTAGTCAAATCTATGAATCTCGTTTCGGAATCTTTTTTGAGAGCATAAAATATACAGTATTATAAAGAAAATAAGCTATATGGAAATACAACTATCAACATATTTAAACAAATTTATATATTAGTATGTTTTATTCTTTATAAACGCGTTAAATTGTGAGCAAGACATCACATTAAAATATTTGCAAGTTAAGTGTTCCATTATTTTTTAGAGTGGGGTGAAAATGAAGGTGAGTTAAGGGCAGTGTTTTTGCAAATTATTTTATACAAAACATTTTTGTGGGTGAAATAATTAAAATATTGCTCCAGTAGAAACATAAGAGTCTAATTTTCTTCACATGATGATATCAACAGTTTGTTGAATATCTTTAATTAGCATAGTAGCATTAGATGAGAAACTTTTTAAATGGCGAGGAAAAGCTATCATTGAATTCTAGGACAGATATTCAAGAACTGTTGATATCACCTTGTAAAGAGCATTTAATTCTATTTTTCTACTGGATAAATATTTGATTTCTTTTGACCAACAAATTGTTTTGACATCAAAATTGCAAAAATATCGTCGTCAACTCGCCTTCCCTTCCATCCCATCTTTAAGAAAAATCATTGTAAGGGTTGAATAATGTTATTGTAGAGATATCTCCATTAACAAACGTTTATTATTTCTAGACTCCAATTGCCAAAGTTAATTCCATATTTCAAATGTAATAATTTAAGAAAACATGAGTGTGATGACTTATAAATATGTAGAGGTAGATCCGGGGGATTTTATTAAACTTCGAAATTGGCCTCGTGGTATACTGATAACGCCCCTCCCTGGCTGCTGACCTAGAGGTCCTGGATTCGATCCCCGGATGGTACCGGGAATTTTTCTCAAAAGGGAAATAATCTGCATGGTCACCATGGTTTGGTTAATTAGGTTTAAGTTAGAATAAGATCTACATTGGCTTTACCCCGTCATATTCACTACCGTCATCCTCTCATCCAATAGGGACATGGAAAGAGGCTCCAATTGTACATTCGGGTGTATCTTGATCTACCCGCTAAACTGATCTAAAAATTAATGTAGTTCAAACACACCGTGCTATTATTAATTTTTGAAAAGGTTTTTTTTTCTTTTGGGGGCAAGCTATGTAAAAAAAAACATGAATTGTTAATTTTAATCTCCTCTTATTTATGCACATTTTGTCTTTTTAATCTTTGAAGAAGGAGCCCTTTAATAATGTTCAGTTAAAAATTTGGAAATATCAACTCAAAATTCAAACAAAATTTGATAT
Organism: Timema bartmani; assembly: GCA_902151455.1. Classification (NCBI taxonomy): domain Eukaryota; kingdom Metazoa; phylum Arthropoda; class Insecta; order Phasmatodea; family Timematidae; genus Timema; species Timema bartmani. The sequence goes on along the minus strand of CABFWB010000615.1, from coordinate 126,911 downwards.
TACCAGTAAAACACTTATCACAGTATAAAAAAGTAAATTGGTTTACAAAATATATAAGCATTAGTTGCATTAGTAGCAAATAGGCTAAGCAAATTCCAATTTACTCTTTTTTTTTTACGTAAATAGAGTTGACTCACATTTGATAAGGAATATTTATCTTCCTGACATGAAAATAAATTACAAATCTTATAGTCTAGAGCTGCAGACTATATCCTTGCAAATAAACTAAATAAAATAAACACTTAAATTTATCTCTCATATCATAATAATGAATGCTAAATTTTATTAAATAGCGCAGTTGTTATAAATTTCAGTGAGCATTAAGAGTAATAAAGTAATATGAAAGTTTTGAGTAAAAAAATTAACTGTTTCTTTAGCTCAATGATGTAATTGCGCAGTTAAAGATTCGTCACACATGACATGCAATAAACTTTACACCAGAAATATCGCAATTTTAGATATAAATAAAAATAAATAATAGCAGCCGCACTGACTTTGTAATGCTGCAATGACTAGAAGAATTTTATTGTTGTAAAATATGGCATTGCGTTATATTTAACGATACGGTTCCAGATTAATATCTAAAAATATTATATATTGTTTTATTATTTAAAGATTTGAGTTTTAAAATAGCAAGCAATTCGCGGTAAACATAAAAAAACGAACTAGTCAAAGAATGTACAACTTCTATAAGCGCATAGTATTTCACTAGTCAGTTAAAGGTGTGGATGCCGGGAGCGCGAGAAAAGGTTAGTCAGTGTGTTTTTTTAATAATTTTTTTTTGTTCAAAATAAATCAAATATTACTTTTACATCAAACATAGAGTTTAATTTCCTTCACATAGTAATATCAACAGTTGTTGAATATCCATCATGAGCATAGCGGCATTATCTAAAAACCTTTTTAAATAAAGAGAAAAAGTTTTTATGAAATTCCACATCTTTGAAAGATATTCAGAAGCTTTTGATAACACCATGCAAAGGAAATTAAACTCTAAGATTGTATATAAACAACATTTGATTTATTTAGACAAAACAATGTTTTGCTATATAGACAGCAAAAACACCGGACCTTAACCAGCACCCCACCTCCATGGTGCCGCCTACTTAAAGTAACAAATCATAGCAATGAGAGAATTCCTATGGGAGTGGTGTTTCTAATTACTCAAGTTTTGAAACCACTAAAGCTATCCTTAATTATCTTGAAATTTTCTTTCGTGATCCTTTTAAAATTTGCTTTTACTAGTTTTTAGGCCTGTCTACGACAGGTTGATTATGGTCTTCATTCGAGAGGCATATGGAAGGTAAGACTTTGTTTGTAAAAAAAAAGTATTTTTCTGTCGTAAGAGTGGATAAAGTGAGAGTGAATTAATTGTATTTTTATTTAATAAATTATAAAATGTATATGAAAAGGATACGTATAATAATTAATTGGCCATGGTTGAAAACGTACTTGGACCAATAGATACCGGTCATGTCCAAGGTTACACCTTGTAACCTATTAGTAGTAAAATAATATTAATAGTTAATAGTGATTGAGAACAGTTTAACTGGGAAATGTCCACGTCTCAAAATTCTGGGGATGTCAGCGTCTACAGGTGTCAAATCGATTCTCGATAAGAAAGATACATTCCTTGAAGATAGACCTGTTATAATTTTTGCATGAATTAGATTTTCATCCGAAACGGGTAACTGCTAGGTAGTTTCAATTTAAAGGCACTGTTTAGTATTTGCGTACCCAAGGAGCGTTATTATAATTTATTGCTTAATTTTAAGTTTAACTTGTGGAGCGGTACTCCTGAGGACTATTGGATAGTTGCCTTTTTCCCGGTCATGATTACAGTCTACTGAGCTCACATCTATGATAAAATAAACCTCTCCCTCTGAAATATTCGATACCTTCTCATTTATATGAGTGACTTTTGTCATTTCGTGGACACATAATGTTTATTTAATTAGTTGATAAATTATACCTGGACACCTAATCCCGTATTCATTTCTCATGTCCAGATGTCATTTTTCAATGAATTAGATTAATTAATTTATATAATACAATATTATAAGTTTGATGATATTTGGAATACACTTCAACTTATTTTAGTTTGTATGGATTAAGTTGGGAGAGTAGGGAACGCGAGCTTAGTGGATAATTTTGGCAGTTTTCGTACACAAAAAAATTTTTTTTGTTCAAAATAAATCTAATATTTCTCCAGTAGGAAACGTATAAATTAGTTTTTATCACGTGGTGATACCAACAGTAGTTGTTGAATATCTGTCAAGGGTTTCCTGGAATTTAATGACAACTCTTTCTCTTCATTTAAAAAGTTTGTCATCTAATGCCGCAATGTTCATTACATACATTCAACAACTGTTGATATCACCATGTGAATAGAATTAAACCCTATACTTGTACTGGAGCAATATTTTATTTATTTTGCTCAAACAAGTTTTGCCAAAAAAATTGCTAAAACACTGGCATTAACTCATGCTCTCTACACTCCCACATTAACCAAAAAATATAAGCCAATAAAACGTAATTTAGTGCAACACACTAAATACAATTTTATTCAAAGGTTCTCTAACCCTCTTTTTCACTTCCCAGCAATCTGGAGAACCCAATATAAAATACTTCGTGACCATAATTCAAGAATAAAGCGTTAAAAGTTTTGGGCACTAAAATCCTTATCAGTATAGTATTTATTCCGAACCTTTGAACAACATGACAGAAACGAGGGTGGTTTAAGTACAAATTTACGAGGATGTCAAATGTGCTATTATTATGGAAGATAAATTTTCAGCTAAATTTGCGGTTTAAAATGTTTGTTATATTCAAGAGAACCATAAGTCGTAAACAGATCAACTTTTATTTTAGAGGTCTTGTCATCTTTTGTTTGAGATACAGTAAGTAATACGGTACTTATTTATTTATGTTTCTGAATGTTATATTAGTTTGATTTTTTTTCTTATTAATGTAAGCGTATGCCAGTGGGTATTTTGTAAGTCATGTTAGCAGCAGCACTCAACCAAACACGGAAAACTGAGGGAACTAGCAACTTTCTCAGAATTAGTAACCAAAACGAACCTATAAACTTAAAAGATATTATAATTTTAACCACATAAATTTATATTTGAATTTTGTACCTTTCTATAGTCAATATAAAAACACTCCATGGCGTTAGCTCATAATCGAGCAATACGACCGAGCAACCACACTATGTTGGGGAAGATAGTGCCAAATTATTCAGATAGAAGGTGTCATGTGGTTAGCACAATGAATCCTCCTACCACTCATATCAGTTCTCTAGACCGGAGCTGCTACTTTTTTTAATTAAATTAGCTACTTATTTGTCTTCACGAGGCTGAGTTGACCCGGTTCTAGACCCACTGTACCACAGAAAATATGAAAGCACCTAGAATTGAACCCGACGCCTATGGATCTGTATCCAGGAGCTCTGACCACTAGACAACAAAGACACAATTTTAACAATCCCTTTAAAAAGTAAACATAAAGCTATAACCACAACAAGCACGGCGACCCCACCCGAAACACGCCGCGACCTCAGAAAGGGTTGCGAACACCAGGCTGTAAACCACCGGACTAAATTATCATAGCGGCAAACTCTACACATCCGACACTATCCCTGGAAAGATGATCTCAAAACTAATTGGACCATTATTTTAGGCAACTGAAATAGTGCTAGAACAAGGTTTATCAAGACGTTTATAACTATTTATTGGCGTGGCGTGGCTGGTTGTTCCGGTAGGCACAGTTAGTTTAAACTGTACCTGTGAATTGTTCTTATCACTCAGTTGAACACTCATTGGTCAGGTATCAACAAACATACATTTCCCATGGGAGAAATGTAGATAAAATCCTAGGTATGATTGGTTAACAGGGGTCCAAGTAGGTGAGAACGTATCATGTTTAATATTCGTGTCTTGCTACCTGTTCAGGTTAGTCGCATTTATGATAGTTACTTTAATGGGAAAGGGATCAGTAAGAAAGTCTTTTAGAGGTGATCTACCCGCATTTACGTGGCAGGAGAGTGAGAAACCATTGAGAGAAAACCACTCTCAGTAGACCCAACCAAGATTCAAACCCCGATCTCCCTGTCATCAGCAGGCCAGTCTAACACGAGAGTGATGCCTAAGACCATTCGGCCATTGAAGCGTATATATACAATACTAATAAGCTCTTACCCAACTCAGTGGCGTAGTTGGCTAACGCGCTAGTTTTGTGTTGAGCCAGACTGCCGAGGACAGGGAGATAGAAGTTCGAATCTCGGTCGGGTGAATTTGGGGGGTGGGGATCTTAAATTGTTTCCCACTCTCCATCCACGCAAATGCGAGTTCACTTGCTCTAAATTCAACCTTCCCTATCCCTAATCCACTAGCGTAATTAGTACTTAAGCGTATAACCTGAACGGTTAGTACGACACGGTACTAAATAAAAAGAAAGCTGTTCTTACCCTGGCACCACTTACACGACACGACACGACACTGTTATTATTATTTCCCCTTTGACAGAATCACTATCATTGATAGGCGCGCTGTATAAATAAAGCATGAACTCTCCTGGGCTGGTTTGCTGACGTTGGGGAGGCTGGGGTTATAATCCTGGTTGGGTGTACAGAAGGAGGTTTTGTTTAAAGGGTTTTACACTCTCCACTTATATGAGGATGTACTTCCTTTAAATTCTTAATTAATCATTCATATTCCAAATAATATACATTTGTGAGTATCGCGTGAGAAGTAAGACAAGGACAGTGAGTAATAATAGTAAAATCTGTATAGGAAAGTTGCCGCGTGGACGTTCAGCTCTAACGTAATATTTAATCATACGATGCATTATTTCAAAATATGGTTCCCACCAATATAAAGTCGAAATATTCTAACAGGTCTGTTCCCTTAACCACACTACAGCTTAAGTTTAATTTATAGAAAATAATGTGTGAAAATGTGACATTAGCTCTTTTTTTTCAACGACTCTTAAGCTTATTTGCGCAGCTATGAGACTAGGATTGATGAAAAAGGGCTCTAAATGTATCCTTCCTCCGAAAAAATAAAAGATTGTTTGATAGGCTCTCGATAATGTTAAGATATTTAAGAATTAGCAGCTGGATTTTCACTTTAGCTTGAGATTATAAAGATTTTTTGTATCATTCCCCTATTTCTTGCTAACATTACAAAGGGTAGTTGTAGGTGAATAAGCCTAGACATAAAAAAGAAGTTCAAGAAAATGACACATAAGAGTGTGGAGTGACAGCGATCGATACGATAGAGGCGGCAGCCTTAATAAAGTTTTTAAATTTTTTTTTATCAACATCAATAGAGATTGGTGTTTTTCTCTATGGAATAGGAAATTGATAGAACCAGATTGATTTTTTTTATTAACTCTTCAGCAGTGCGGTGCTAATACGAATACATAAGATGGCGTGAACACGATCCGAATTTGACTTTCCCACGGCAGATCAAGTCTTACCTCATTACATGCAAAAGATGGGATGAAATCATAGCAATTTGTGAGTGGTGTAAATTCCTCCTTGTGATGATGATACGAGGCTTGAGGCACGAGGTGAGAATATCCTAGCATGGCCCCCTTAATGAGTGTTGTTTGGTCGGACAACATGAGTTACTGGTTTACTTCTTTTTTTTGAAACATTGATTTCACTGTTTTGGATGTGTTACCTTGACGATAGAAATTACTCTATGGTTTATATGTAGAAAGACATACCTTTTGAGTTAGAAATGTTTACTTTCTCTTTGTGTTATTTATTAATGCTCATCAATAATATATTTAACATAAACTATATACATATGGACACTTGGTCTATGACGTGGATGGATGGATCATTTGATTTACACCCAAAAATTTTGAAATTGAACATCCGAATTTCTACGTAGGTATTTATAACAATAGTTGGAAACACTTATAACTAATTTTTAAACATTAAAGTTTCAATATTTTTTTATTGACCTCATCTAATAAATAGCATAATATCAACGTAAATAGCTCTCAAATTATTGTAAGACCAGCCATGATCGAGAATTGTAGAGTATAATTAATAAACGTGCTTATTTAAATAGGAATGAGTCTTTAAAAAAATACAAACACATTTTTTGCTGTCAATCTAGTAACTTTTATAGCTGTAAGATAAGGTTTTTACTATAAAAAATTTACTGTATTCTGGTAAGGAATGCTCATGTCAGGGTGGTCTGTGGTCGAACTTCGGTCAATTATATTGAGTTTTTTCCCCCCAAATGGTTTCCTACTAAATCTCACGAAAATGTGGGTAATTTTAATCTTAAATTCTACCTTTCTAAACCTTACCCTCTCAATGTAAATATGCATATATCGAGACGTGACACAAATGCACACACTATAACAAACTGGAGATGAATCGATTTCTAAGTATAAGAATATGTATAAGTTTAATTTATTTAACTTTTCTATTTAAAGCCAGGGGAAAATGTTATTATGATGACCGTGTATCTTTGTGTGTGTATGGGTATCTTTAATAAATATCGAGCTAATGGATCTCTACCAAACTTGGAATACACATGAGCACACATTAGTAAAACTATATATTATTTTTCATCTTTCATCGGCCCGTAATTTTCATGCCAAGTGATGTCCAAGGTATTAATTAAAAATGTTACAAATATAACACCGTTGGCAGACTACTAAACTAACAAACACAATTATTTAAATATTACTATTTATAGCTATAGCAGACGTGAGAAGTAATTTCAATCACTTTGTAGAAGTATCAAGCTTTCGCTACTGTAGACAACTTATTGCTCAAACCAATTAAGATAGTCTAATCTAATGACCGCGTCTTTGTGTTTTGCCTGGTTTCTAATACTTGCTGGATAAAATATCCTTTACTATAGTGATTTTTGAATTTTGGTAAAATTTATACTCTTTTATTGTCACTTTCCCTAAGTATATATTAACCCCGTTCGGTGTTTAGATATGCGTATACCACAAGCCAAGTAAAACACCAACGCAACATAATGGACTAATTGGGTGATTAAAAATAACACATATTAAATCAATTGGTATTTTTAGTAAATATTACATTTCTTAGGCATTTTTTTTTGGTTTGAAACATATCTTACTACCCATGCAGGCTATAAGAATTTTAACTATAATAAGGTGTAAGGATGACTAAGGTAGAGTTTATAGCCGATTAAGCCGCACTCGCGGGGAAAGAAAGTGAGTAACCGCCTAGGAGACACCAGCTTTATTAAACCCAGCCGGGATTCGAGCCCCAATGAGACTAAGGCTTTAGTTAGTATGTCCACCGACGTGGATAATGTGTTCTTTTGAAAGCTAAAATGGTGCTGCTTTAGCATCTCAGTAATTTACTTGAAATACATATACATCCTCACGATTTTTTTTTTTTTTAAATACCCACTTATACGTTAAACTTACTGGCAATTACTAAAGATGGCACAATCTATTTTAAATGTTATGCGAGGTGATTTACATGATGTCAACTTCAATTTAGTTGAATTCTGCAATATTCGCTAAACACGAGACGGAGGAGGGAATGGAGAAGCTTGAAAAGGATTCCACTATGTCCGTAGACACTAATTTTCTTTCCTGTTAAAAGTTTTTGTTCTGTAATATAACCTTGTCTCAGTCAGATTAATACTGTCAGCTAGTAATCGCCACAATGCCGACATTCCTTTTGTTCAAATGAAAGTGTTGCCAACTTACCAAACACGATTGAAATAAACCTGCTTAGATGGGACAGGCATGATATTTCAGCTTTGTAGCTGTTTAAATCGCTGATATTTTCTTTATTAATTATATTTTTATGAAAGAAAAAAAATTGCTTTGCATAAAATAAATTACTGAAACTAATAAAACAGAAGTATTTTATTTTTTATTTCACTTGATTTTGCTACTAACTTTCATTAATGGTTAATTATATACACAACACAATTTTTAAGCTGATTTATAAGCTTACATTATTTTCTGTTGCATTCAAAATAAAGATAAAAATCTCTGTAATTATTTTCACATTTTATTGGAAATATAGGGCTATTTAACCCCAGTTCCCTAAAATATTATTTTTATTATATAAGTATTAGTTACTTTTTATAAAATAAACACTTCGATGGTAAAATAATAATATTGACAGATACATTAAAAATACTTATTTAAATTAGCCGAATAATAAATTTAATTTATTCACAAAAATATAATAACAATATTTCAGAAAGGTTTTAAAAAATGTAATAAGAATATGAAATAAAATATTATTGAATAATTCAAACTCTTAACAAAAAATAGTTATATATTTTTCAGAAATTGTTTTTCTTTCTTAACATGCGTATTATTCGATTACATAAGCAGCTTTACATTTTTTTCATGTAGATATATATGATGTTGTAAGAGGTAATTTATGGGCTTAAGAATATTATTAAATGGATTAAATTTTATATTGACTATCTATATATAAATATAGCCATGAATATTATAACATTATGAGAAAAGTTTTTGGTAAAAGCTTTGGTTAATATTTATAAAACAGCACTGTATAATTTAATAAAAATACAAATATATTTCAAGAACATAATATGTATTTTTATATTCATAAAACATATTAATGACAACATAAAAACACTTAGTACAAAGGACAAACCAACTAAAAACGAAATTTTGATGTTACAGATTGGACCATTTGGTAAATTTAGTTGACCAAGTCACTTAGCAAATGTCTTAGTAGATTGTTTTCAAAATATAACCTGATGCGAACCAATTATGTGGCTTCCGCGAGCTCCAAGATTGAAACTATCACGATTTGTATTAACTACGGCCTTTGTCATTGTTAGAAATGTTTAATCATCATGTTCATGACATTCAACAACGTCACTAAACCACCCACAATAATACTTACATTTTAATTCGGTGGTTTCACAGCTTATTTCGTGAGATTGGTAACTGTAACTTGGATAATACATTTTATCATATTTCATACATTTAGGTTATTTTTTTCTGAGGCACAATTACATTTTTCTTGATATTTGGCAAACATTTGAGTAAAATTAAAAATATATATAATAAAAATGAAAGGAGTGAACATTTAAAGATATACTGATTCAATAATAGAATATTGCTGCTATGCCTTTGTTAATTTTATTCATAAACACACAAAGCTTTCGTCATGCAGAAGGAAAAACAAACTAAAATTGATTCACAAATGGTTTGAAAGCTTGAAATTTTAAAACATTTTTAACATGAAAAATGTCTATTATTTCAAAAGGTATATTTATATATTATTGAGTTTGAACTTAATTGTTGTTAAGTATCAAAAAATTGATAATAGAGTTTAAGTAACAAAATGTATCCAAATAAAATTACTTATCCAATTTATTTTTACAACACATGGATATAATTCAAAGGGATATATTTCACACTATGTTTTATTAATATTTGTTTGATATACATGTAATAAAATGTTAGTAAGAAATTACTCCTTAATCCTGTTATAGACTAGATCAAAAATAACGTTTTTCCTTAATAATGAATGAACAAGGTTTATAAAATGTGCCTGAGAACTTGACAGTAGTTTTTATTAAAATTAGCTTAAGGGAAATGATGTGGGGTGTTACATTGTTTTTAAAAATCAATATAGAAATCCTATGGCAATAATTTGACGAATAGTGTCATACTTTACTTCAAGTCTTACCACCAATCCGGTCTATTCGCATATTGACGCTAATAGGATAAGGATGAGTAATATAAAACTTAGAGGAAATTTGCCAGCATTTGCACAGAAGGAAAGTGGTAGATTGTCAAGGAAAAAAATCTTATTATTAGTTTCCACAAGATATTGAAAGTAAATATTGTATTTTATTTTTTTATTTTTTTACAAAAGAATAACTCTCATTGGTATTCACATTGGCTGACGCGTCACTTTAGTATTAGGTTGTACTACCTGTGAAGGGAGGATCGGGGTTCAAATCCTATTTTGGTCTGATGTACTGAGGGTAGTTTTTCAATGGATTCTCACGCTTATTGTACAAAATGCGGGTACATTCCCTCTAAAATTCTGCCTTCCCTCCAAATTATTCCATAAGCGTATTTTTTAATATAATTTTTTATATTTTAGCACCGCTACTTACTACCCGTTCAGTTTATACCCATATGTACTAATTACGCTGGTGAGTTAGGGATTAGAAAGGTTGAATTTAAAGAAAGTGTATCCGCATTTGCGTGGAGTGAGAGTAATTTTTTTTAAATTAACCTCAGTACACCCGACTGAGTTTCAAACTCCAATCTCCCTGTCATCAGCAGTATAGTCTATTGCGAGAGTGACGCCTTAGACCATGCGGCCACCGAAGCAGATTCATTAGCGTAATTAATGTGTGCGTATAATCTAAACGGGTACTTAAGAGGTGGGAATAAAAAATAATACAATAAAATGATTTCCACATATCAAGGCTCTTATGTCTTCGATAAATAAAACTATTAGTGGTTCGGGCCATCATATCTTGGCCACTCTGTAGATATCTGACAATGGCCGAGTTTTATAATGTCACTGAGCCATCGGCACAGGAATGGTAGCGCGGATACTCTAAGAAGACTTTTTAAGATTAGTCTCTGCACGGTTGGCTGCACTGTACAGGGAGCGCTTTGGTCACTAAATACAGGGCAGCGTCGCTCGGAGAATTACCGGCCATTGGCTACTGGAATTAACACCCTAGACGTAAAAACCGTACATATCACACCTTTAAAAAAAAAAGTTCATTGAATCCTACTGCCCGCGCTATCCATATATTTGTACTATTAGGAACGGACGAGGAAGGTTAGAGCTATCAGGAAATGTACCCACAAAAGAGAGTGGAAAGTCACCAAGGGAAAAACTCAATAAGCCTGAGTTGGGTTCAAACCCCAACCTCCCTGTTACAATAAAACCCAATCAGACACGATGGATGCCTAAACCCAACACATATTCGGGGCTGTACGCATATTTTAAGTATGTTAATCGAAAAGAGATAAAGAAGGGTAGAATTTTAGATTGTGAGACTATTCAGTATAAACTGCCCTTTTATTTATATTTAATATATATTTTTAAGGTTTATTTAAATATATTTACGCTACAACTCATTATAAAATATTTACGTACCACAGTGGAATGATTTTAACACATAATTAGAGTTCAGTTTATTTATTATAGCTATTGTTTAAATGCCACCTGCCTCGGTGGTTGCATGGTCTAAGGCATGGTTCCAAAACTTACGGCCCGCGATATATAACTGACTGGCCCGAATGTCTGCAATACTTTTATAAGCTATCCTGTATGCAGTCATATGCACACACAGACACAGACACACACACACACACACACACACACACACACACACAAGAAAAAGTTTCATTTTAATGTGTACATAATGTTGAATAAGAATGAACACAAATGTATAGCTATTTCAAACTGTGTTATATATATATATTTTACTTTACATACTTGATTGTGGGTATTGTTATTTACATAGTTTAATAAATACTGCTTCGAGTATTTCACTAACCCACATAGACATAGACAAAATTTTATACTTACATTAATGATTTTAAACATATCAAATAGTTAAGACCTGCATCGGTGGGCACGTGGATTAAACGTCTGGTTCGTCTGATCTAATTTACAACTGTTGGGGAGGTCAGGGGTTTAATTCCAGCTAGATGTACAGAGGGTAGTTTTCCGTATATAGTTTCCCACATTCCGTTTGCTCAAATGCGGTTACATTTAATCTAAATTATATCTTCCTAATACCTTACACATTAGCGTGATTAAAATAGTCCAGATGGGTAGTAAGATGCTATGAAGAAACAAAATTATATAAGATATTCGCAAACATATTTGTATAGGCCATGGCCAGAAATACGCCCCAAGTTTGTGAAACTGACTCTTAGACAAGTTTGGGTTTGAGATCACATGGTATAAGGAGTCACTCTCGTGTTAGACTATACTGCCGATGATGGGGAGATCGGGTTTAGAATATCTTTCGAGTCTACTGAGGGTGTTTTTACCAAAATGGTTTTCCATTCTACCTCCACGCAAATAAGGGTACACTTCCTCTAAATTCAACCTTCCTCTTCCCTAAATCATTAGCGTAATTAGTAATTATGCGGATAACTTGAAAAAGCAGTAAGACGCGGTGATAAAAAAAAAATTAAATGATTCTAAATAATATATTCTTTAAATAGAAAAATTACACCTTGTCCCGGGAATCGTAGCCGGGACCTTTGGTTCGATCTCCGTGTCCAGGTGTCATTTTTCAATTTAATGGATATTATATTTAGATGCGGCTATAGCCTTAATTATTATATGTAATAGCTTTCTTATTCACTCCATTATCATATGCGCATTCGTACAGTTGTCATTGTATTATTAGCAGCTCAAGTTGAAGGTGGCTGATAGCTCGTGGTCTTAAATTATCATACATAATGTAGCTGACAATTTCCGCACGTCCATCACAAATTCTGCCTTAAAATATAAGTGAAGAATGACCCTGGGAATGAAATAAATTCTGGACAGCCCAGTGGTTAGAGCATTAGCATACTAAGTCAAAGGTCCTGAGTTCAATTCCCGTGTCTAGGTGTCATTTTTCAATTTAAAGACTGAATTAAATATTTTTGTTTATCAATACTATTGATATTTTAAAATTGCGTTTATAAGAAAAGCCAGAAAACATTTTAAGTCATATTTTTTATATAAAAAAAGCACTTGCGATTATGATTCCTCCCTTTGTAGTCACTACTCGGATGTTTTGAGAGAGTCCTTATTCCTTTCTGACCTTTGTAATGGATGTTTGGTATGCGGCCTATTATACAGATTCAATTTTCTACTAACTGTCGTATAATTGAAAATGGACATCATATAGTGAAACCATCTACAGTATATCCCAAATTAGCTAGCAGTGAACACCTCAGAAATAAATCAGATACATGTGTGCATCTTCATTATCATGAATCAACTGTGCGTTGTATTACAGCTCAAATTCCATCTGAAGAATCCCTTATCTGACAAGAAGGAAAGTATTTTTAAACACTATTTAACGTGCACTTTTAATCGACTGATTATATAAACTTAAAAACTAACTTTAAAAAATTGTAGGCTTACAATACATATATATATTGCAAGCCTACTATATATACACTCTAATAAACAACATCCAGCCGTTAATTCATCAATGTAAAAGGGGAAAACTACATTTAAATAATGATACAACGTTCGGCCATGCCGAGAATAGGACCCGGGACCCTTATCTCAGTAATCAGACACGCCAATGACGTAGATAAGGTGTTTGTAAGACAACTAATAACTCTAGTATATCTACGTTCACAGATTCATACGTCAGTTAATACTATGTGTAGCTGTCACTTTTGATAAACAATATCAAAACCTACACAATAATACTCATAATATAGTAAAATAATATTAATTCTGACCAAAAAAATAGTTTACATGTTTTACCAGGATGTGACTATACCAATATTTTATTCGTGAATCTAAAGTCAAATCTCAAACACGATTGATTTAATTGTTTTTCTAAAAAAAAGATGACATCGGTAAATATATTCAGGGTGTTTTAATTTGAAATTATATTGTAATAGACCTATGCTACATTTTCAAATAACAGAAAAATATTATGTCTAAAAATTCGGATTGATGGCATTCGGTGATATGAGAAATGACTAATGTAGCGTACAGTTTTAACTGCTTGACAAAAATATTAAATTCTTGTCTTTAGGATTATGTTTATAGTTCTAAATATTGTCCAGTCTGATTAACCGGTGATGGTAAGGTCGGTGCTTGGATCCCGCCTGAATGTTCTGATGGTGTTTTTAAAAAAATGGTTTTCCAATCGCTTGCTAAACAAATATAAATACATTTCCTCTAAATATTACCATGCTCACCCCTACCACACTAGTGTAGTTAACATATCACACGAACCGGTAGAGACACGCAGTGTGAAAATAAATAATCGAGGAAGATCTATGACCTATGACATCATAGGGCAAGAAAATAGCTGACTGCAGCCGACATATAGTATCTTTGACGACTGTGTGTCTCATATAATTTACTTACATTTGATTTGGCGTGAATATTACAATTATTATTATTCGTTCGTGGAACATAGGGCTGTAACAAACCTTTGTTACTCCGGCTACTCCTTGTTGCAGTTTCAGGTGTAGCTGCCTGGCCTGGCGCAATGAGATATCTTTAACCAAATTGTTGTTTCCCACCTTCCCTCCAATCAAATTATTGTAGCTTTTCTTTAAAATTCTAACTTCCCTATCTCAACTTCGCTTGGGTAAAGAAGGCGAAGTGCATAAGAAATAATAATAATACTAATAATACTAATAATAATAATAATAATAATAATAATCATAATAATTTTGTTTCAATTTCCTTTGGCCAGCAGTCGTAAGACGTATAACAGGCCAGCACTGAAAAGCACACAAGTACCTTACAAATATATATATTTACACGAGGAAATAAGATAAACAATAATAGCTAAATAATTTTATATACTGTTGAATAGTTACGAAAAAAATAGTAATTAATAATGATAAAAATAAAAAATAGCAATAATAACAAATAGCTAACGAGTGGTTAAAAGCAGTAACAATATGAAAAAAATAAATCAGAATATTGTAAATTTAAATATTATGAGCAGACCTTTTCCTTGTTAAATTATTGATATGGGATTTCCTTAAATAACTCTCTCTGAGTTTATCTTTTCTTTTATGATCGAAGTCGAATTCAACAAATCTAGAATTGGCTCTATGGATACAACAACCTATAGGCTATAGGGTTCACCTTATAAGAGCTATTGAGAAAAATAATTTTGGATTACGAGAAGCCCAAGAAGGGATATGAATGCCTACATGATCAAGGGCAAATTTGCAAGAAATGTTGCTATTGAAAATATTTTTAAAAAAAGGGCATCACAATAAAGTCCACGCGAAAAGAGAGTTTGGAGCCCTAAGAGGTTTCGAATTCTGTCATAGTCATAATAAATCCGGTTAGTAAGGAATTTATCATAACACGCAGTGACACTTTTCTTTGAACGTTTTCCAACCTGAGAGTCAGTTAAGGTAATGGAATTCCTAGCAACAGTAGCGTATTCTAACTTAGATCTAACCAGGACGTAGTACAGACATAAAAAACAGTCAACTTTCTTAAATGATGAAGTAATAAATTTAATAAGTCCAAGTAATTTCAATGATTGGGAAATAACATGGTCAACATGATAGTGGAAATAAAGTTTATTATCCAGGAGAACACCAAGATCATTAATATAAAGGGTGCGAACTACGTTTTCATTGCCCAATTCATAGGTAAAAAAGAAAGGATTAGTTTTCCTAGTAAAATATATAGATTTTGGTCTTAGATTTATTAATAGACATTCCATTTTCCAAAGACCATTGTAGAATACCATTTACATCATTTTGTAAATCTAGACAATCTGCAATTGATTTGATAATTTTAAATAATTTTACATCATCAGCAAAGAGTAAATAACTAGACGAGTTCAAATATTTACCAATGACATCAATAAACACATTGAAGATAAGAATACCTGAATTAGAACCCTGTGGTATGCCATAGGATACTAAAAATTTGTTTGAGGTGTGTGAATCAATTTTAATAGTGAATGATCTTTCATGCAAATAACTGCTGAACCAATTTACATATGAGGGAGAAAGGCCAAAATTACCAAGTATAGAGAGAATAATACTATGCTGACTTAAGTCAAATACCTTACTTTAGTCAAAATAAATAATAATAATAAACTGAAGTCGTTATCATTACACACTTTATACAAAACGCAATTAGTAAAAACAAGTTTCAAACGAATTAAAGATTTTCAATTTCAAATCGTTTCATTAGCATATTAACTCGAATCAATTATATCTATTATAACATTTTTTAATCCAAATGTAATGTTCTAAAATGAAAATTTTCTATTCAAGTCCGAGTCGTGTATTTTCTAATATTAAAAAAAATCTAAATAGAATTTGGTCCCATTAAAAAAACTAGTACCACATTTAGACCCTAACCCATTAAAATAAAATGTATATAGGCCTATTTGTCGCAGAACTGACATAAAAGTTTGTTATATATATGTATATATATATATATGATTACATTTAATAGCAGATCGGCGCTAGTTTCTATATAATGTTAATTAATTAAAAGCTTATGTATGAAAGATTTGAATTTCAAACTACACCAATCAAATACTAATCTGGGTTCTATTTGGATTTGAAATTTCGAACTTCTAGTCGAATCTTATTCTTAGCTATTTAGAATTAAAATTTTAAATTCGCACGGGCTTATTAAAAACCATCTCTTCACGTCCAAGCAGTACACAAAAGAATTTTTTTTTTTTTTTTTTT